>WEKY01038430.1:92533-154321 GCA_013390045.1 Picathartes gymnocephalus
CCGCGGCCCTGGGTAGCTGCTGCCGGCCGCCGAAAGGCCCCAGGGGAGAGATGGCTTTCCCTGGGGCTGGTGTCCCCCGGCGCGGGGAAGGGTAGTGGCTGTAGGGCTACACCTGCCCGGGAGGCTCCTGCTGCGATTCCCTGGTGCCCTGTCCCCCGGCTCTGCCTGCAGTTCGCTTCCCCCAGCCACATGCGGGCTACGAGTGGTGCAGGTGCTGGGGTCTCTTGTCCAAGGTGAAATTACCCTCTGCTTTCGTCCCTGCTCTTGAAAGAGGAAGGCTTTCAGGTCCAAAATATGCCCTGCTCATTCCTTCTAAGTTGTTACCACACCAAGCTGCTGTTCCTAAGAAGGAGACGAGCCAATATCTCCTTGCGGAACACTCTTTATGTTGCCGTTCTCGAGAGCTCCTGTTGCCAAGAAGAATTTCTGCCATTAACAATCCTTTCCAGAACTAAAGAAAAACCAATCAAAATATGACATGGCAGTATGCACACAGAGGCTTCCCCACCACCAGCCTGGAGCAGGCAGAGTTGGTTCCTTGAGCCCGAGGGAAAGGAAGTGGTGACCCAAGGTTGGCATGTCACAGGTCCCTATGCTCCATGATTCCAACAAGCTTTCTGTGCCAGGCCTGCCTTCAAACGGGTGGCAAAAAAGTGCCCAACCCTGACTTTCAATCCCGTATGAATTGTCACAACCACTACACGCTGGGCCTGGCTCCATAATTAATGCTTACCTATATCCGTAATTAAAACACAAAGGCTCATAGGAAGGAAAGACAGAACCAACAAGCCCTTTTGGAAAGGTAGTTTCAAGGTTGTAATTATTTACTTATGATGAGTTTTCTTTCATGGGGAAATATGCAAAGTTGTTTTCTTATTGTAAGTTGCATGAAGGTGGTGAATGGGCACTGAACGAGGTAGGCTGACTTTTTAATAAGCTTGTATTTATGTAAAAACGTTGTGGTTCTCACTCGGAAAAAAAAAAAAAAAATTAAAAAAGCAGAGCCAGGCAGGCTGCTGAGCCAGACGTGGCATTGCTGCCATCTCGTGGCGTGCGCTCCCTCGCTGCCGAGCCCGGGCTGCAGCCCCTTCACTGCCTTTCCGCACCGCTCCCAAACCCGCTGCCCTCCGAAGAAGGGATCTGGTTTTAGTTAGCATTCATCCATATTTTAAGAACACCTCCGGGACTGATTTTTTTCCATTCGTGAAAGTAAAATGATGCTAATACTTGTTATTACTAGCCATCATGTAGCTAAGCTGCTGTGCAGAATTCCCCAGTCAGAGCTGCTCAGGCTCTTCCACTTATCCTTGTCAGAGGACTGGGGGGAATTCGATAAAGATTGTGAGAAAGATGAAAATGGGCACTAAGCTTAAGCTGAGACTTTACTTTCTGTTATTCAGTAGTCTGAGGCTCAGATTTTTGAAATTAGCAATTGTTTGCACTATATCTGGGCCAATAATTTTTTGTTTTGTTTTGTTGCATTGTTTGTTAAGTTAGGATAGTTGAAAAGTCATAAATAAACACCATTTATAGCTGTCTGTGTCTAGTTGAAAGCAGTAATGATGGTATCATTTCTTGCTATGCTGTTTCAGTAAGCACTTTTGAGAAGTTGCTGTTTAATCCTATTCATGGCAGATTCTGCCAAAGCTCCAGTATGATATAATATGTGCCCTCTTGGTCTTGACTCACACAGCATAAATTTACTGTATCTGAGGCCCTGTTCTTCTGAGGATCTTCTGAGCTTCGTTGAGCTTTTGGGACCCAATTCCTTCTCTTTAGAGCTATACAAGTGTTAATTTGTTCCCTTCATAGCACCTAGAAAAGGTAAAATAACTAAGCACCACAATCAGTATGACTCCCAAAGATGCCTTCTCTCCTTTCTTACATCCTATGACAGTAAATCATCATGCATAAACATTGTCAGCCTTTAGCTGACAAATGTTACCATTTGTCACCTGAGATAGTGCCTTACTGATATAAACAAGATAGCACAGACCCCCCCGAGAAGTTTTCAGCCTCTCAACAGACTCAGGTAGCTGTCACAGTGACTTTTACAAACCTTGTGTGACATAATTTTTTTCCCAAAGCCAAAAAAGCCAGGTGATGACTCTGGAACAGAAACATGGCATTCCAGGAGGAATCTCCACTAACCTGACTTGAGCCCAGTGTGGAACTGCAGTACCTAAACATGGTAATTACAGAATATGATCTAACCTAATGACTGTAATCTCTCTGTTGTATATTAATCACCTAATGTACTACCATAAAATCCACGAATTTATGAGTTTGAACAGAGGCAATATTTCTCTCTATTCCCTATAGACAGTATGGGGAGTGTATATGTCAAGACTATTTGTACTAATCAGGGTGATTTAAAGGTAGCTTGACAAGGATTTCTTTTCAGTTGAGAGCTTGTCCTTTTGTTCCTCTACACCATATAAAACAAAGGTCTGAAAGGTTAGATTTCCTCTTTTCTTTTAATTTTTTTCAGCTTACTATGTTAATAATATTGAATCTATATTTTCATGTTGTCATTTTATGGGAGGAAGAAGCATCTTTCTGTATGAATATTTGCATCTATCCAATAAAAAATACTGATTCAGAACACATCTGAAAATATACTATATACTTATTAAAAAGGGATCTTTGTGGGAACCCATAGCCACAATCTGTACTTGCCACTGGACACAGAAGTCTGTAGCTTTCTGCCAGAAGGTTATTGTGAGGTTCAAAATGTGAAACCTTAAAAATTCAAAATATTATGGTGGGGAGAAAAAGTCTATAAGAAGATAAATCTTCAGCAGAACAGAGATTTAGTGTGAGGAAGTCAGAAAGTAGAACAGTGTTCTCCATGAGCAACTTCACCCAAAAGTTTTTTTGTCATGTAAGCTCTTTGTGAGCAAAAACAGAGACTAGAGTTTCAAATACTGTCACTTAGCACATTCTCTTTTCAAGAACTCTGTTTGCAGACTTGAAACATTTAATGATTTCTTTAGTCATAACAGTCTTCTCGGTTGGAACAATGAAAAAAATATTTATATGTGCGTATGTTCCTAACCCCAATTTGTTATACCACAAAGAATAAAAAGGAAGCCATGCCACCCACAGTCTTTCTGCAGTCTTTCTGGGCTTTGATTGGCCTTCACTTTCTTTTTGTGGTAATGTTGTGTCCAAACTAGAATCTCTTATAAGACTGTCAATAACGATGACATCTGCAGTATCAGCTACAACCACACCATTGTTTCATTTACTACCAGCACAGGCCAATAAATGTAAGTGTAAATAGCCTTCTAAGCTGGAGAAAGAAGGAGAAAACAGGGTGGCTAAAGGCTGTCAGGCAGGACATTTCAAGGGAGTATTGGTGAGCAAAGAGGATGTCATGATAGTGTTGTTCAAGATGGCCCCTGGGCAGCCTGCTCCTGCTCTGGTATATTGTATTCCCCTCTGGAATGCTTAGTTTAGGGGGAGCAGTTGGCAAACGTGTTGGGGAAAATGCAAGTTGCCTGTTTTAAAGTACTCCTAAACACTACTTAGCTCCTCAGGGGAAGGCTCTAACGCACTTTCTTTTCAGAGCACCTACACTGATCCCATTTGTCCTTAAGGTGATGTTAATAATTGATGTTAGGAAGATGAGACTTCTGAAAGACATTTCTGCCTTTGAGGGAAGGTGGAATTTGTAGGAAGTAGCCTTCAGGATGCCTGCAGGAGACAACATCAAGATCATTATTCCACTTAGGAGCTGTTTCTCAGAGGTTTAAACATTTTAGCTTTGGAGGGCTAACAGAGGGAAAGGGAACTTTGTTGTTGTAGTTCAAGGAAAAAAGATTATTTGTTTTCTTGTCAAGCATAAGAAGATCCTGCAAAGCATGAGGTATGACTGTGCAAGGCTAATAACATAGGTTACAGTAGCTAGGATAATGGTCTAAACAGACAAGTAATTCAGTATCTTGACAGCGAGTAAAATGTGACAGTGTCAGCAGGCTTTGAGAATGAAAAGTAGTAACTTCTATCACATGGGAGAGATATGGAAGAAGCAAAGAGAGGCCAAAAATAGCGCAGAAAACAATCCTATTTTGGCAAAAATCTCATTGGATATGGGAAGGGCAACACTCTATTTGTCAGAGCTGGAAAGATCCTGCTTTCATTGAGACAGGATAGATGTTTGGTGGTGAGGAGACTTTGGCCACACCTGTCAGGAGGGCTCCATACCCCAGTGTACTGAGTCTAGTTACTTCCCTTGAGCTGTCTTTCTTACCCAAGAGTGACCACAGTGCTGAATGATGTACAGCTATGCAGCATCTTAAATATGAGCACACACTGACTTATTAAGAAAGTGCTTGGTTTAGCATCTAGTGAACTGCTACTTACTTGAGCTCCCATGACTATTCTATACTATTTGTTTAAGCATTTGGAAGAGTCATGCTTCAACCTAGCTCTTGGTGTGGTTTCCTTGTGCTAAGTCTTACATTTCGTTCAGTCCTGCAACCCCGTTGCTAGAAACTGAAGATCTTGTGTGTTAGGAAGAAGACTTAAGTTATATCCTTGACTCGTATTTTGTGCTAACTGGCTGAGAAAGAAAGGTTTAGTGTACAGGAAAGGATAGGCTGTCTGTTTGATTCATGATGCATTGGAGATGATGGCTACGTATACGTGAGGATATGTCAGAGAGGCAGGCTGAGATTTCAGTTTGGACATAAGGAGATTAGTCTGGAGTAGACTAGTATATCTCTGAGTCATTAGCAAACAGATGGTAGTTGAATTTGTATTTGCTGATGAGAAACAAGGTGTAGAGAGGAGAGAGAAGGAAAACAAGGACAGAAAACCCACACAGTAATTTGAAGAGTGGATGAGAAGTATGTTTTCCAATAATCTGCCTTAGCAGTCAGGTGAAGAGGGAATTGATGAAGATATGGACATACACTATTCTAAGAAGAGTTCTGTGAGGTCCAAGTGGATGACAATGTTGTCTTCCTAAACTGTAGTTTTGGAAGATTGAGTGATGAGTAGTTTCATGGGGTCCTGAAGAAGGGCAAGATTAAATCAGAAGAAAACAAGTTGTTTCAAAGGGATTCCTAAGAGTGTTACAATAATTCTAATATTCTTCTTGTGTTCTCATTCCCCTTCCATAAAGAATGAGCTGATAGCTGGGAGTTGAAAGTGAAATAGAAGGAAATGTAGGTAAAATCATACCATTTCTAACAAGGCAACGACTAATCCATAAATAGAGGGGTAAATTATCAGAAGAGAGAAAAGAGGACAAGAAGAGTACAGGTCATGAGAGAAATGGTGAGAAATTATGATACTGATCATGAAAGAAATCAGATGGCTGGGTGGAATGGAGGCATTGAAGCAGCTAAAGAAGTAAAATGAGGCAAACATAGAAGAAACTTGTGAATCCATGATCAGAAGAAATAAAAAGTAAAAAGTTAATGGTTAAAGGAGGAAATAAGGAGGAATAAATCTAAAGCAAGGGTAATCTTAAGTAGGTCTTTAAAAATTGTCATAAGAACCTCTTCTGTGTAGGGTACTTGAGGTTTTTTTTCCATATTAGATACTGCTCCTAATTGAGGTTTAGTCCACTACTGTGGTAGTGGAAGCCTCATAAATAGAGAACAAAATATAATGAAATAAAAAATCAAACATGTCAGCAAGAGTATTTGGTCAAGTGTCTCGCATCTCTTTTTTTCATCATACCTTGAGACTGCTTTGTTGGACTTAAATTCTGCCAGGTTGCTAGATGAAAGAGATTTCAAAGTTAGAATCAGTCCTTCTATCTTGACATGGAATGTTTGGCTTACCTTTTACTAGCAGGGCCTACACAAGAAGTGTAAATAGGCATGAAAGGAAAAGGAGGAGAATGCACAGATAACCAGGTGCACAATCATCAGTGCTTTAAAAATAATCACTATCAACAAATTACACTTAGACTCAAAGAGTCCTTGACTGAAGTGACTTAATCTCTAGAGATATATTCACTTTGGCAGGTGTTCCAAGAAATTGGTTTGTATGGCTTATACTAACTGAACTTTTGGGTACGCTTCACCCGCTCATAAGAAAAGGGTCCTGCAATAAAAACAGAGAGGACATCTGTGATTTTTTTATCAGGAAGGTGTTGCTGCAGTTTCCTGAGTTCTGATGGTGGGCTCACTAGATGTGCTGAGCTGGAAAGTAGTAACAGTGACAGTCCCAGTAGAACATCTCAGATACAAATAATCTTGTGAAGTCCACATTTATATTTGTTTTCCCAATAGATATTGCAGAAATAGCTTCTGCCACTCCTCAAAATATTTTTTCAGAGTAGATGAATTTCACCTATGTACCTCAATCACTTAATTTGCACCTATCCACACTTCAGGTATCTTCTGATGCAGGAGTTCCTTACAGTGAGTGGTCTGTACAGGCCTGCAGAGGGAGACAGTCTGTTCAGGTGCTTGCCAGATTTCACAGCTAGTTATCTCCCTGTATTAACTGAAAAAGAATTTGATAGTCTGGTTTAAGCAACCTTCCTGACAATGTCAGGTTTAAAATGACATAGAAGCAGATTAACACATAAAAGAAAAAACGCTTCAGGAAACAGTTTAGAGACATTTAAGTCCTACTTCAGTCTCATTATGTGGCTGCATCGGGGGTGTGTGCATGTAGGTACACTGAAATTATTTCTTCCCCATTTATGTATACTAACCTTTCAGTAGGGGGGTAAAAAAAAAAAAGAGGTTTATTACCCTTTTTTTTCAAAGGCAAACAGCCTCACAGTTACTGCAAAGTAACAGAATATACATGAATGCTGACTGCAATTATCCATGAAAGCCTTGCTAACCTGAGCTAAATGGCAGTCTTTCCACTGACTTCAGTGATGACAGGATTGTGTCCTATACGAGTAATAAATCTACAGTTTTGGCTGAGCAGGACGGAGTTATAAAAACAAAGTATCCATTGCATTGAAGTTTCAGTTACAATGCAGCATTACTCCCAGTAGCTATGTGTGTGGGACAAGAATAACCTGCTGGTGGAATTTTGCACCTGTAAAGGAAGAATTTGATGTGCTCTTCCTGCTGTAGCCCATTATCAATAATATCTGCCTTCACAGGAAAAATCCAAGAGGCCCATAAATGGAATAGAGTTATTAGGAAATGATCATGTACTCTCATTTCTCTACTCACATATTGACCAAGCCTGATGGGGACCATCTAAATCTTTGAAATGCAAACATTGCTAGCATTGACCCATCAGCATAACCTCAATTATCTTCCCAAATATTGGATGGCCTGACTCTGGACAGTGATTGGCTTTTCTAATACCATCCAAAGATGGGGTTTTGAGAAAGAGCTTAACTTCTGCTTAAGTAAAGCTGGCAAAATGCCCTACTGAAGAGAGGCATAATGATATTCACAAATAATGAGATTAAGTACCTTCCTGCTTGCTTTAACCAGTCATGATTTTTTTCATTTGGAAAGAAGGCAGAACCATGTTCTACCCTTCATGCATGAAACTAAGAGAGGTCTAGCCTTTTTTACTGAATTAATTTTTTATTCTTTGTCATCTCATTCCCTTCTTAAACAGCATTTTAGCCAGCTGTTCTAAAACAGTGAGTTCCGAGCAGTGATGATCTATCCTCCCTACTTAGTCCTTTACAGTTCATCTACTTTCTAAGTTGCCGTTGCCTTTCCTCTCCCAGCTTCTAAATTAGAGTTCCTCTCTGTCTAAAAAAGATGCACAAGAGGGGCTTTTCTTCTTGAGAACATCAGTAACCTAGTCTGTCTGCGGGACTTCTACACACTAAGATCAGAACTCACCATAGAAATAATCTGCTTCTCAGATTCACCTTTCCCTTTTCCTGTATAAAGTCTCTATGTCTCTGTTTCTAGGGAGCTGAACTCCCAGACTGCAGATCTGAAACAATCAGATGAGTTCTGGTTGAATTCAGCATAGCATCACTGTCATTTTTAACATGGACAGATTTCTGATTAAATTAGTTATCATCAGTTCTTTGCAGTACACACAAGTCGTGTTTACCTGGTATTGTCTTAACTCTCTGTATTTTCAGCCCTCCATAATATGCTAGTAAAATGGACTGAAAGAAGATGAGAACAAGGATTTTCACCAGCATCTATTCTAAGCATGCAATAATTTCATGTCTTCAAATATTTTTTAAGGAAATGACTAAGTAATTAATCAGTTTAAATTTTTTTAAAATATTTGTGGTGACTACTGTTAGAAAAAATGAAGAACTAGAAATTCTGAGTGTTATTATCTGTGGTCCATGCTTTCTTGTGGGAACATGAGTCTTTTGAAATAGGAAGCATAAGAGTTCTTTGAAGATTTTGGGAAGTAGATCGAAATTCACCTGATCCTCAAAAAAACCCCACAGATTCTTATGCCAATGTCCTAAAGTCAGTGTGAAATACCTTAGTGTCTGGAAGGGAGCTGCCATATCATAGGGATTCTTAAGTCCATAAGATTGAAATGGATCACTTCATTACAGGCATTTATTTTTAAAGTCATTGAAAAGGTAATGGAATATTGCCAATTTAGAGTTTGTTGGAAATAGGTCTGTCAGTTTCAAAAGACCTTAATGAAGTGATGTGTTATGATAGTTTTTCTTCCCATGGGACCTTGGTTCTCAATCATTTATTAATACCTTATTTTCATTTAGAATACTCGGAAGTGGGTGATAAAGGTGTTAGTGTATTTGTAGTTCACAGTATGTGCAGGAGGCACTCAGTTGTTCCAGGTCCCAACATTCAGAGGTTTTATTGCCTGTATATCAGATATGTAGAGATTAAGACCCATTTTGCCCAATTTTAGGCCCCTAGCTGAGAGACAGCAAGAATTCAGATAGTGTCTGATCATGATCTGTGAGTATGTTCTGTGTTTGCTGTATAGGTAGCTTGCAGGAATTATATGCAAACGTTAGGTGGATGGCCTTGGTCCTCTTGTTAAGGGGATGAGTGACTATCCCTAGTCATCCATCCAAAGTGAGAGCATGTACTTTGTCATCTCAGCTGGACTGCTGTGCTTTCCACAGCAGAAAAAGTCTTTGGGAGGGGTAAGGTATGATCTCTAGCACAGGAGGAGAGCAATTCCTGGTACCTTTTTCATTTTGCACATACATCAAAGAGTCTGTCAGTCATTGTCTTTTTTTCCATTGGCTTTAAAATGCTATCATCTCTTGCAAAGTAAGAAAACGTTGTGTTCTTTTGTGAAATAGGTGATTTGCTTAAGATTTGCAGTGAAAACAAGAATACGTAATACAGAGTCAGCACGGAGTTGATTTGTTATACTTAAAGCTTCTGGGCCAGATTTTCAAAGGCACAAGGGAGTTAGGAGCCAAACTCCCTTTGGAGTTCAGTGCATGTTCAGCATCTAGCTGCCTATTTCTGCTTTTGAAATCTTCTCCCATAGCAGTAAGTGGTCGAATAGTAATGGGTAAACCAACAAACAAACGACAACAATATTTTTCTGAATATTATAATAATACACATTTGAAGAATACAGTTTGTAAAACAGAAAAAGAAATATGAGTGGACTTCTGCTCACTGTGGGCTCTATTCGTGCCTTAAAGCACTCACAGACCGTGAATTAATGTTGAGAATTATTCAGAAATATAAAGGGCATGTTGATAATATATTCTTGCAGTTGCTTGGAATAGGTCTCTCTGAGAATCAGGCTGTAGGAGGGGTTTCCATATGTTGCACCTTTAATCACAAGGCTCAGCTTTTTAAGGAAAATTCTGTTTATTACAAGTGTAGTCCTTTTCTTATAGGTGTTTGTGGTAGGTTGAAACCTCCCTGGCTCAGTGCCACAGGCCAGCCTCCTCCAGAGGCACAACAGCGTAGGTCTGGATGCAGCACCACACAGCTCACATGCTCGGGTGATCTCTCTCATACTTCACCAAAAAAAAAAAGCTACAAGGCTCCTATCCCAGCCTTGAAAGGGCAGCTTCCACTTCCCCACTGCTATTACCAAGCAGTAACTACAGCAGAATGCATTGTCACTAAAGATAAACTAAGCAAACTGTTGCATTCAGATTTCACAGCTGGACCAAACCTCAAGGGCATGTAACCAGAACAGCCACCAGTAATGAAACCTGAGATCTGACTTTAGAGTACAGCTGCCTTTCTCACCAACAAGGCAATGCTTGTGCAATTAGTCATTCAGGGCAGGATGCCTCAGTACCAGTTCTGCACTCCTGACTCTGAAAAGACATGGCCCCTTGCACTGCTCACCGAGGTTTGCCTCAGCTCTATATGTCCAATTTAGAGTCTGCATCAGCTGTTATGGTCAATTTTGATGATTATCTGTATTTTAAAAGTATGATAATATTGTGATCCCTATTCAAAACTAATTGATCAAAATTGATTTGTTTTCTTTGATTTTGTTAATACGTAGACTGTATTAACAGTTCAGTAGACTACTTTTAAGTAAATATTTTCTCAGATCCATTTTGGTCATGTTGTGGGCCATCCGTTATCAAACAATCTGGTCACCTTTGGAGCAGACACATTTTTATGTAACCTGGTCATCTGTGGACTATCCTAGTGGGCATGCTTTTTTTCAGATATGGAGTAACATTCTTCTAAGACAGTGCACCTGAGTGATGGGGTTTTCCAATCATAATTCCAGGGAGCCTTAATATATTCATGCTGGCCTCTATTCTTTAAAATTGAAAGAATTCTTAGATTTTGTAGAAATTCAAGTTGCCCAATAACTGTGAAAAAATGTATATGTGTATTTCACAAATAATTTTCTCCCCTCTTGCTATTAAATATATTAATAGCTCAAAAACATACCCAAATATGGCAATGTTTACAGTAATTATCAAAAATGTTTACTTACATTTGTTTGATTCTCTTCAATCTGAAAAGAGCCCCCTCTCTATAACATCTATTCTAGATATTTCTCATATACTTGGAAAATGCAGTTATGTCCACAAAGGTGACCAAAAGGCTGGAACATCTGCAAGAAAGCTGGAGAGGAACTTTTCACAAGAAAATGTAGTGATAGGACAGGAGGGAAAAGCTTCAAACTGAAAGAGGGTGAGTTTAGATTAGAAATCAGGAAGAAATTCTGTACTGTGAAGGCAGTGAGGCTCTGGAACAAGTTTCCCAGAGAAGTTGTAGAAGTCCCATCCCTGAAAGTGTTCAAGTCCAGGTTGGATGGAACTCTGAGCAACCTGGTCTAGCAGAAGGTGTCCCTGCCTGTGGCAGGGTGGTTGGATCTAGGTGACTTTTAAGGTCCCCTCCATCCAAAACCATTCTATGATTCAATGCACTTCTGACTACAATATTTCCTGGACAGCACCAACTGTTCTAGGCAGAGGTGTAACCCTGAGTACATTTATTTGAACCATGAGAGGAACTGGAGTTCTTTGATGTTGATCAGTTCCATAGTGGAAACTGGTGTATATTCTGATATCACAAAGAGCTCTACAAAGGTTAAGCAATGTTTTGATAGTAAAAATATTCAGATAGATTCTTCTTTCTTATATTTCATAGAATCACTAAGGTTGGAAAAGATCTTAAAAATCATCAAGTCCAAATGTGAACCTAACCCTCCCAAACCCATGTCTCTAACACCATGTCTACAAACTGGTTTCTGAATAGTTTAACTTCAAACTAACACAAAGCCCCAAAACAAAAACAATCCACAAACAAGCACCATAATTATGTTGTGAATTGCATTTGTTAATTATTTCCTAAAATGTAAGATGTGTTTGCTTTTTTCCACAGGCTTTCCCTGAAGCCTCTTATACAAAGAAAACAGAGTTACTGTTTCTGAGCTACAGAAATACCTTCTGTATTCAGCTGAGGTTTTATTGATTATTAAATTAAGGTGATATATATTGTTATCTGTCACAAGTGACTCACAGCTCTGTACCTTTATCAATTTTTCTTGTCCTAAGCAAAATTTGCAATTAGTTTTTTTGATTTTTTTTAATTGTGATTTTCTTGGGGAGAATTTAACATTATTCAATGGGGTTGACTCTGCCACAGGTCTGAGTCATGGTCAATAGGCCTGAAGGATACTTGGCTGTATTCATAGGGCTATTTATAGTATTTTTGTGATTTCCACAAGTTATTGTAAAGTCTAAGTTCCATTTTGATGTCTGCTTTATAAGTAAAGATATGCAAATACTGTGTGTACAAAGTCCACCAGCTTTCCTTTGTTTACATACTAAGACTGCTTCATTCAGGTAGATTAATCTTCCTGAAATTGCAGCTATATCTGATACATCAGTTTAAAGCTCTTCTGTTTGGAATAGCATCCTGATTTAAAAGTGTAGAATAAATGACCTTTTCTTACAATCCGTCTCCTAAGAAATATGAATGTGGAGACCTACACTTTTTCTGGCATAGAAAAAGGCTTAGATCTCATCTGGAGAACAGGAGATGATTTGTATACTGTGAAAGCACTGCTAGGTTCAAATGTCTGTGAAACAATGTGCAGTCAAGGACAGAGTTTTACCCACTGTGAGGATCTGAGTTTGTTAGTTTTTACACATCTAGAAACATAATGACTCAAAATTGCACTTGGGGTTCGGCTTGAGCACTTTTCTGTGTCAGAAATCAGTATTTGAAAATGGTAGTGTTGTGTGCCTAAATTATGCTTAGTATTGTGTACCTAAAGTTTCTGTGGATGTCATTGCTGTTCCCATGAGCTCTGTGTGCAGATAAGAGGCAGTAAGCACGTTCATGAAATTGTGATATTGCCTCTTCTGGTATAAATTGAGGGCGATGCAGTTCAGATCAATGGAGTTCTGATCATTTGCTCTTAAGGGAATTTATTTCATAGCCTTCTCTTGTTGGATACAGCAACAAAACACCTCAAAAATATGTCATTTCCCTTATGCTCTAATTCTAAGAAAAATCAGCAACAATTTTGACATATTTTTGCTTCCCAATCTGCTTCTGTGATCACTGTAGAGACAAGAATCTTAGGTGACAGAAATTGAAAAATCAAGTCCATTGATTTTTCAGGCACAATGTTAATTTACGTGACTTGCATATTCCTGTCACAAAACACACAGACTGGAAAAAACTTTCCTATCCTATTGGCAGTAGCTTTATAAATGCATGTCTCACTGTACTGCTGTCATTTAATTCCTATTCACCTAAAATTTAGCATGATACAAAACACTTATACTCACAAGGAATCAGCTCCTTTATGTCTAGCTCTGACTGCTCTTGAATGCGATGCTCACCAGTTCTCCATTCTTGAAAGCACTTAAGCACTTGCTTATTTTTACTGGAGTGTCATTCATGATGTTTGGGTAATAGCACTGAAGTGTTTGCAAGAATGGAACTAAGAATCCACAAGCCAAAGTTTGAAAGATGGAAATGGCATTGGAAGAACACAGGTATCTCTAACAGCCAGATATTCCATAATAATAATTTTGCTAGGTTTTCTCCAAAAGGATGAAAATAAGGAAAATACCCCTCTATAAATTCACGTTCCCTCTGGACCTGTGTCCCCTTTGAAGTAATTATTGAATACACCTGGGTTATGTTGGAATAGCATTGAAAGCCATGTTCCTCTGTTAGACTGAGATCTCGGAAAACTTACCTATGTGAGTTACACATGTTATAATATTCCACTGTGTTTAACTCCTCCCTAGTAAAGAGAGATCAGGGATGAAGCTCCATCGCTCTGGGGGCACACTTTGTCAGTTCATTAATTATAAGGCCCCCCAAGCTATTTTCAGTATTTTTTTAATCAGCCATTTAACACCTTAACTACTGACATGACCAAATCTGACTACTATTCTTATTTACCCTTGCTTAAATTTTCTAAAAAAAATCCCAACCCAAACTTTCCAAACTGATTACATATTTGTCATTAAAGTGTAATCTGAGTTGGTGCTTAAATTTCCATGTTAGCACGATTAACTCATGTCTCTCTTAGTATCTGGGATCTTGCAGAGAGGCTTAGCAGGATCTATCTCCTCTGAGCACATCTCTCACCCTGTGTATTGCACCTTGGCAGGCAGGCATGTGCACAGGACTATATGTGCAGCTCAAGATGTACCACCTGAAAATTGTCATTGGAAGGACCAAGTCATGATTTTATAATAAGAGACTTTTGCCCCAGACAAAACCTGGTTGCAATATACTTTCAAGGCATGCGTAACCCAAGCTGCTGCTTTTCTCACAGCAGGAGTTTCACTATAACTTGTGATCTTTGACCTCCATGGACTCATCCTGATTTGCAGTGGTATAAATTAGAGTTTGCTAAGAATCTGGGCCCTCCAATTCAGGTACAGTAATATTTTGTATTTTATCAAATTCCTTGGACCTTAGGGATTTTTTTCACCCCCAAGTTAATATTTGGGACTCCTCTGAACAGTGCAAAACCTTCTATCCCTTTTCCAGATTTTTAATCCAGTCTTTCTGTTAACTACAATATGAAACTGAGCTGTCTTGTTTTACCCTGTTTGATGTAAAATGTGCATTGCTCTGAGTCACTGTTATGGAAGATAACAGAGATATAATTCTAATAATTTGTAATAAGTTACCTTTTCAAATTGTGTCTGATTCATTCCTTACAAATGCAATGCTCCAATAATTTGTGTCGCAATTAGTTTGTTTTCATAAATAAATTGAGGGCTTTTGTCTGGTCACTTAAAAATTATTTTAAAATTCTTCTGCCTGTGAAATATCTGGAAGGTAATGAATACAGAACTGTTACTGTGTAATGTACATATTTCTCGTTTATATTCTTGGTCAAATTGCAGTTAAGGTTGCTATAGTAACTAATACCCTATACAAAACACATGACAAGAACAAAACATTGAAAATAGCCTGAGCAATAGAAAACATAAGAGTCTTTTAGGGTGTGGTAACCTTTGTATCACAGATGTAAGAGCATTGAAAAGGTTCCTGCTGGTGGGGCTCAGAGGTTGAAGGAGCTGAGACTCTGCTGAGGAATTTGAAGCACAGCTAAAGACACCTGCTCTGTCAACAGCCTCATTCCTTCCTTGCAATACCTTCTGCTTTCTTTTTTGAGACTTACACGTGATGACATTTCTCTGTCTGTCATTGCCTACAAATAGAATGAGTTGTGGGCATCTGTAAACAGCCTCCAGCATGACATGGCCTCCAATCACATCTCTGCCATTATCCTAAATGAGCTTGGCACCATGAAAGATGTATGCCCCAGAGAGAAATAAAAGATAACAATAAGGATGAGATGGGTGGAACAGCAGAACTAGGGGAAAGTTTATGAAGCTACATAAAACATTGGGGAAGCAGAAAATGGTAGAGCCCAGAGCAGGTGAGAGTAAGAAATGGGAGAGGGAAAGAAGTAAAAGATACATAACACATAAAATTAAGAAAATAAGGAAAAGGTGGAAAAAAAGAAGTGTACAGGGTATATCACAAAGAAAAAAATAGGAAGACAGAAAACTTTTGGTTTGAAAAGGCAGTGGATGTTTCTGTTACAGGGAGGATGACTTGAAGGACACTCATAGCACCTGGTACAAGCAAGAGTGTTCATGAGTTCCCAAAATAAAAGAAGGGAAGATTCAATCATATACAGGACAGACACGGACAATTGTTACAAACTTTCAGTGTGCTTGGTCAGCAAGCAGCAAAGGAAGAAATTCTTCAGCCGTCAGAAATAAATATTCACACAATCACTACATTTTTCTGCTGAAAGATCTCTTTTTCACTTCTGGGCTTTAGGAAAGAGTCACTCTCCTGGTCTGAAGAGAAGCTGTCTCTGGGTTTTCTCAGAGGCCAAGGATCTCAGACAGGTACATTCATAGGAATGGTTCCCACAGCCAATACTCACCAAGTGTATTAGAACAGGACTCGTTCCTCATTCATCTCTCCTCTGCTGGCTGTCTTTCCATTCTTCCACACTTTTTTTTTTTTTAAGGATTCTTCTTTTAGTTGTCCAGGTCAGTCACGCTCCTTTCCCTCTTAGTTCCTTCTTCTGTCTGTTTTCTATACCATAAGGGATCCATCAGCATGCAGTTTTAGAGCCACAGAAGGTTTGGAATTGTGCCACTGGGGAGGAAGTCTGTCCCCAGGAGCTGCTAGGAACTGTCAAACTGCCTTTCTGCAGAACCTGGAGGTGCTCAGGGTAACAACCAGTTTGAAAAGTAAAAGTCTTGCCTATTTTCTCTCTGAAAGATCTCCAGCTAGCTTCTCAGTGCTCTAAATTTGGAAAAAAGAAAAAGCAGAAATTTTGGTATAAAAATAGTATATTTTGCACTTCAAGAGAAAAAAAAATGAAAAAAGATTAAAACCTAGTATGTTCTGTCAGTTTTCATGGAGAAAAGACAGAATAATCAACCTGTTTGGTTAAGTTAGATTTGGTTAAGATAAATTTAACTATATTTTAAGGCATAAAAACATCTTGTTTGTGAGCTCAAAAACCTGAAAAGTACTTTTGATACATTTTTGAAAATAAGCAGTACTAGAAAAAACTGTCTAAAATAAATCTATAATTTGAATTATGATCCTCACCGTCCTGGTCTAGCACTCATGATCCAAAGCCTATTCAAGTAAGTGAGAGCCTTCTATTGACCAAAATGTGTTCCAGCTCAGGCTCTGACTGGGAACTCATGGTGCATGTACAAAAAGCCTCTCATGAGCTTCAGCCAAACAGGTGAAAAATGCTATTTGTTTTTTATATGTAATTTATGAAGAATCAACTGTGAAACAGAAAACTTGAAGAACTGGTATGTCTATTTAAAAATGTTAAGGAAAGTGACCTGATTTTTTCATTTCTGTGAAGTACCACTAAACCTTTAAGCTGCTACATTTCTAGAACTGGATCAATTTGGCCTGTCAGTATATTCTAGAGCTAAGATTCTTCATTATGGAATTCTTTAGGCTTTCTATTATTATTATTATTTGCAAAAGATGGATTGTCAATTTATCAAATATCTATTGTTTTCCTTCTTTCTTCCTCTTCCATCCCAGTTTGGCCATTTATTCTATAGAGTAATTGGGTTAAAGTTACTTTTTTCTAAAAGATCAACCAAAACCAAGAAAAGTGAAAATGTTGGGCTATTTATGGTTTTAACTATCATGAACAAAATATTTGGGAACTTCATGTGTGGCTACACTGAAGTACAAACACCATTTAACTACTTTTGGTTTGCTTACTGTTTTTATTTTTAAAAATGGGGTTTTTCTGACATATATATTTTATGAGAGAGGATCATGCCAACACTATTTATCTTCCTCATTTTGAAATTAAAGAAACACGAAGAACCTTTGTGTAAAACCTTTGAATATACAACCTTTGCTGTCATACTTTGCAGTGGTATCAAGATAATTTAGTTTCCCTAAAAAACAGTCCCTTGATTTCCTCATCTATCTCTTTCCTTTAAGATTGCACCTGACAGATAGAAAGCTGACACTAAATTATCATGTCTCATCTTAGTTACTTGTTCAAAATATTTCCTTTCCAAACCTCTCCTGTTACACTGAAAAAACACTGTGTGGTTGCTGTAATTGGCACCACAAAAGCATTGTAGTACAGAAAAAATACTTCCACAGAAAAATGGATTCAGAAATGTAGAGGGGATATCTCTCACTGAGAAGGAAAAAAAAACATGTCTGGGAGGTCAATATAGCACCATAGGACTTTGGGAATCAATTTTTAAATTCTGTTTAGGCCATAAGTCCCATGTAACCTTTTTTGTCTGTTATAATCTCTCTTCTCCCAGCATAAAGTGGGGCAGTGTCCTGTCCTTGGTGCACAGGGAAGGTGAGTCAGTGTGCCTGCAGACTCGGACGTGCACAGACCATCGCTGGACTCGGAGCTGGCCAGACACTAGGCAGCACTGCTGCAGAAGCCACGTAGTTCCATCAGCCTAGTGTTGTCCCAGGGCTAAGAAACTCTGAAAAGACTCAAAATGCACTAGAACACTAGAGCATGGCAATACTCTCATATGACAACATAAACTATGGGATGGCACTGACTGGCAGAAGCGTGAGCAGAGGAGCCCGTTTGTCCTTTGCTCACAAGTTTGTACAGGGCAACCTGGAAAGGACTACTGTAGTGGGAAATTTAAATATCTACAACCTTCCCTGGCTGGAACCATGGGGATTAATATATCCCTTTGCACAGGTTTCCTTAAGACCCTGCTTCTGTGAGGCTTTTCAGGCCATCAGTATTACTGGTCTGGTCTTTTTATGCTGGCTTGTATCTCTGCTTGTCTCTATCTATCTCCCTTACATCCTCAGATGCCTGGGAAGGTTTCCTGTCTTCTGTCATACTGGATTGCTGTTTGCACTTTTACAAGACAGTTGAAGGATGACTCTGGAAATTAATCCTTCCCATGTTCCTTTGGGTAGTTAATTCACAAGGATATAATTTTGGAATAGATCTTGTTTATTAGCTGATTAAGCTTCACAGCAAAACTTGGACTTTTTTTGCTCCTACTAGGTTGTATAAATGCTACCCCAGGATTTAATCCCCTGATGGTTAGGTATTTTATTTTCCAAGATAAATTTATCCCTGATCGTTTTTTCCCATTTGGAGAACGAACTCCTGACAGATTTTGGATTACTTTAGTCCTCAAGGTCACCAACTGTTCATACATCATATTGCTGTTTCCCTCTCTATCATTGGTCTTTTGTGGTGTAATCTCCAGATTCCACATTCTCTCATTTTTTTCTACTAAAGTCATGTATGATGGTATTTAACAAAATTGTTCACAAGACTGATCCCTAGGTCCCTGAGGCCTCACTCAGGAACAGTGATGACAGATTATATCCCAATACTGTACATGTGAAGCCACAGAGTGTCACTTTGCATTTACCTACATTTCAAGTATACTTAATTTCATCTGCTACTTTTTTGCCAGTCACTCACTTTCACAAGAGTCTTTGCCATTTCTTTGCGGAATTCACATACCATCTTTAAAATTGTGAGAAACTTGGCATCATCAGTAAACTTTGTTTGCCATTGTCATCTTGGTTTTCACCCTCTTTTTCAGCTGAATAGCCCGAAGATTGAAGCACAGATCTTTGTAGGTATCCAGTGGTGTCCTGACTCCCCAACAAGGACATAGTGTTCTTTGTTTCTTATCTTTTAATCAATTATTTACCTCTTTGAAGACCTATACTTTCTTCCGGTGATTGCTTGGCTTCTGTAAGAGCCTTTGAAACAGACTTTTGCTACTGCATTCTTGAAATCCAAGTATAATATATCAACCAAATCTCCCTCATCAGCTTCACTATTAACCCCTCCAAAAAGCTTCAGCTGTGAGGCAAGCACTAATACTTTCCCTTCAGCCCAATACTTCTCCTTTCATTCAAACCTCACATTATCTCTCCTTTACATTGTTCCTTAGAAATTATTACAGGGATTTTTTTTTAAACCCCACTGTTCATCTAAAAGTCAACCTAAATTTAAAAAAGAGATGTTAAATAGAAGCTTAACAAATGCCAAAAGTGAAACAAGAATTTTATTTGATTTTTGATCATATTTTGGGGTCTTTTAAAGTAATCCCTTTCATGTAAAAATATCAATATTACTTCACCAGTTCAGGAAAAAAAAAAAACAACTCCTGTGATTTACAATGAAACCAGTCTAACTTTCTTGTTATATCCAACTTTTCAACAGGAACAAATATAGAAGAAAAACAGTCATGACAGGTATTCTTGTTTTGTGCAAAAAACAGTACTTGAATGTGTATAGCTTAAAACTAATAAAGTAATTTCTTTCTTCAAATAGCATTCTTTCTCTCTCTTACATATTCACTATCATTGTGCTGACAGCAGTTGTACCTTCTCCTTCTATATTTACATTCTTGTGCCTTGGGACTTATGTACAGCCATACTGTCTTCTCTGTGTCTTAGTTTTCTTTTAATGGAAACTATTAGATGCACTACACCATTAACACATAAGTCTGTGGTCAAACGTGCTGCAGAGTTTATGACTGAGCATTTCAGTATTCTGTTGTGTCTTATCCGCTCATTTTTCAGAGATATACAATATGTCTAGTTCCTTCTAAGCTGTTTTGTATTTTAGTTTGTCCTGGTTAGTCTCTTGTCATCCTGAGTTAGCATCTTGTCATTTATAGATTTTATTCTTCACAATCTCCAGCAACAGTGAGTAGAACCTGGCATATTTCGAGGGATGCTTCAACAAAGGCAAGGCAGCTTATTTATTCACTGTATTTATTGAGTGATTTGCATGATGATGTCCATTGCTGCTAAATGAGGGGAAGGAGGGGTAGATTTGCTGTGGATATACCTCTTAGCTGGTTCACTCTCTGTTTAGCTCCAGGGCTAAATCATATCCACATCCCATGTGCATTGATTTGTTCTTGTGCCCTAATCTAGACCCAAACTATTTTCTTGATAAAGGAAAATTATCTGTGGGAGACAAAATGGTTTACTTCAGCCTTTGAATTTTAAGGAAAGAATATATATTTAGTTGGTGTGAACTGTTTGGTCAGGAATGATCCCTTGATGAAAGTTTCAAAGGTTATATTACCAAGAAAAAAAGGGAAGCAATCCTCTTTATACTTGCCATATTCCGGTGTATAAAACTATATATGGCATCAAGAAGTGAGAAATATAAAACTCAACATTTAATTAATCTGTCCTGTTTACAATCATTTGTAGTCTGTGTTTCACAAATGAGCTCCCAAGTTTAGATATTTTATAGAATCATTGAATAGATCATGAATCACACCTTCTACTAGTGCCTGGCCTTGCGCGCTTCCAGGGATGGGTCATCCACATTCCTGGGCAACCTGTTCCATTGTCTCATCAACCTGGCAGTAAAGAATTTCTTCCCAGTATCCAATTTAAGTCTCCCCTCTTTCAGTTTAAAGCCATTCCCCCTTGTCCTACCCCTACACGGCCTTGTAAAAAATCCTACTCTTGCCTTCCTGTAGCCCCCTTTAGGTACGGTAAGGTGCCTCAAGGTCCTCCAGGCACCTTCTCTTCTCCAGGCTGATTAAGCCCAACCCTCTCAGCCTGTCTTCATAGGAGAAGAGTTTCAGCCCTTGGATCATCTTCCTCTCCTCTGCTGGCCAGTAAAATCATAGGCCTCCTCTTGTTTATTCCCCGTGCTGCTGTGCACTTGCATACAGACATTAACATTGGATCCCCAGTGAAGTTAAGTTACTGGATGGTGTGGCTGGAATTTCTTTGTCCTGCTCTTAAAGTGCTCTCCTGCTGACCCGTGATCCCTCTCCAGACCCTGGGCATCTATTGCTGGCACTGGCAGCAACCTGGTAGGAGTGGGATGGATTGAGGTTCCTCCAGCAATTTCATTTTAAAGCACTAGCACACCAAGCTAAATGTCTTTTCAGCTGGAGAGCGGTACACAGAGAGTTAGTAACTACAGACACTTAGAATAAAAAGCATGGACTACAGGAAGGAAAGGAAACAAAGTATTTTGTTTACTCAAAACGCTGATGTATCACTTCTTTGAATCTTATAAAAAGTATCACATTTCCTAACTTGCATACTTTTTCTCCTCAGTGTCCAAAAAAGCTGAAAGAATTGTCTGTATAATGCTAAGCCAAAAAATACATTAGCTCTGCATTTAGAATATTTTATATATAGAAGGTAAAGGATTATTGCAAAATCTTTCAACACATAGGCATATTGTTTGAGGCTTATCAGCTTTACTACAGCAGATAGGTTCTCTTCTTTATATACAATTTGTAAAGATTTTTCAATACTCTGTACATAGAGAAAAAACATAAATAATATCATCTGCAGATGTAAGTACAATATATGGATTTTTTTTTTTAATTTTACTTACCCTTTGTGGGCTTAAATGAAAATTAATGTTAGTTTTGCTGTAGTCAGCAGACAACAGATATTCAGATAAAAAGTCTTAGAGGTCCATTCGTCTCTAGTTGGTTTTATGACTCAGCTCAGTGCAAATCCCATTTTAATAAAACATTTTGTCATTTTAATAACTGTGGAAAAACAGACAAGAGTGGATCTCTGTCTAATGATCATGTTGCCCATAAGAAAACTGTGGTCTTTGGAGTGTTGTTAAAGGGAATCTATTAAAACTCTGTTTCCACAATGAGAGGGATATGAAGTACCTTCAACCCACACAGACCCCCAGTGGCTTCAGTGAAGTTTGATACAGATACAACATTTCACTCATGTAACTTCTCTTTTTTTTCCACATCTGGGATCTCGGTGCTTCAAATTTTGTTTATTTTGGTTTTGACATTTGGGATGTCAAAAACAACTCTGTAATGCTGAGCATTAGCAACACAGAATCTAGCTGGGAATCTACTGAGTAGCATTTTCAGATGAGTGGTTATGAAGACCCTCTTTTGCCACTAAATTATAAGGAACCCACTATCCACTATTTTACAGCATAGCCTTATTCTGTGAAACACCATTGGTGATATGGAACATAGCCTAAATAAATAGTCCAATATTTTATGTTTCTCTTTCTCTTTCCAGTCCTATTTTGCCTTATTGTTTGAGTTGTCAAAAGTCCTATCAATAGTCCTTTACCTAGCCACAGGTAGTAAAATAAATCTCTCCTGACTCTGGCACTTAAAAAATTACCTGTCATGGTTCATGCAGCCACCTTCAATCTGCCTTGTAAAGAGTGGAAAGAACGACCATGCATTGAAGATGAGTGTTGAAGTTAAGGGAGACAAATTTCTGTTGGTAGTTCATACTCCTCTTAGGTGCCTAACCTCGACTTTGATTTTTAATTGTTTGGTTAGGTAAGAAGACTGTCCCCAATAGATAAGGTTTCCAGAGTCAAGCTATGTATTTAATTATGCACACTATATTCTGGTTTTTTTCTAAAACCTGGGCATGCTTTATTTTTGAGTTGAGCTTCATTATGTTTATTATTAAATGTGAATATAGGTAATTTCCATGTGTACAGATTTATCTTTTCATCAATTCATAATGAGAAATTTCCTATTGTCACTGTTGTTAACTTTTCTGAGTTAACATTGATGGATTTAATGATGACTCCCTAAACAGGTAGGAAACAGTTATAAGGCTGGCTGTAAAGTTCACTGTAAGGATTAGGAACATAAACGTGCAAAAAGTCTCACACTGCTTAGACTTCAGAGTGAGCCATTTTCTTCTTCTTTTAACATAATAGACTTTAATTTGAAGCCCCTGCAAGATGGCTCTTACACAGTCCTTTATTTTTAAATTCCACAATCTTCAATTAACACTAGTTTTCATCTAAAATGCCATGATGCTTTATGAACAAATGATATTTAAATGTGTATCTTTGGATAAGGGACTAAATTAGACAAAATATCAGAGTACAATAATAAACATAGATAAGAGGACTAAATCTGTGCAATTGATGGGAATAAAGCAATTTTCTTAGTTTTGTCTAGCTCCTGTGCCCAAAGTTCAACAAATAACAGAAGCATGGGCTTAGTTTCTACTGAATTAAATGAAATTTCTTAGATTCAAAAAGGCTATATATTTGTACAGACATTGCTCTTCTTGCAAATACATGCATCCTAGTACAAAAGGGAAAAAAAAAAAAAACAACAAAAAAAACCCAACTCTTGTTTTCTTTGATTGCACAGACAGTTTGCTAATGTGGGTACACATTGTAACCTGAGTTAATGAAGACATATCTTTTCCTCTTACCAAACACTGGACTAGTGCAAATGTATATACTACGTATCAACATTACAGAGGCATCTTGTATTTTATTTTGTGTGCAGACATTTCTATCAGCTCAGTCTTAGCCGGGGCTTTTGGACCCTTCATAATCTAGGGGTACCATTACAAATCCAGTCATCTTTTTGGATCATTGAAAATCTCCTATTATTATTGAGTTGTAACAGGTTTGTTGTCTACAGGCTTTGTAGCAACGAAAGTAATGGTGATTTTCAAGAAAATACTATATACAGAGCACAGTTCGGAAGAGGCAACTTTTTGTTAAGATGCAATAATATTCTTAATTTATAGAGAAAATCTCCCTGCTTATAGGAATGTCTTTCAAACCACTGCAGAATGTAAAGCTGCCTATTGTTTCTGTCTCTAGGATAGTTGATGATTCCTCCTGTTATCCTCAGATAGCTGAATTTGTCCGTATTAAAGCTCTTCTGAATTGCCAGGGTAAGGAAAAGTTACCAGGTAATACTTGCTGCCTATAAACCGTGACTTGATTGCACTGCATGTTGAACAGAAAGAATTCTTGTAATTTTAGGAAAAACGGAACTGCTAAATAACACCTCAACCAAAGAAGTGTTCAGTAACTGAAAAAAGGTAATTTTAGCCTTAGAGAAATGTGTGGTTTGCATTGCTCCATTATCACACTTCCTTCTTTGCTTATTTTCTTGCTTTCTTGGCTTTGTCTTCATATTAGCTATTTTTTGCTGTGTTTTGATACACTTATGTCTTTTAGCATCTTAGCACAGGATAGGTGCAATACACCTGTGATGCTTCACCTGTGCATCTGATCCCATTTTGCTATATAACTCTAGTGACTCCAAGGAAATCAATGAGAAAGTGATTATACTGAGATTACTTTCAAGTCCGCTCAATTCAGTTCAGGAGTGGTGCACAAGTGAAGGTTCGTTGCATCAGATTTTAGATTTCTGAAAGTTTTTTGTCTAATCTTCTGCAGAGAATGGAGAAAAGGTAAACATAGGGAACAGTTCACATCATCCTGAGCCACAGTAAATGAAACCCCCTCTGGAGGTACCTCTTTCTAAACTGACTTTAGAGTGAGATGAGGTGATTAGTTTTCACTTAAATAAAGTCACATGATAAGTCTATAAATGGCTGAAAAGCTAAAAGTGTGTATTAACATTGAGGTAACACTGGCATGTTGAAAATACTTAAAATTACTAATTGGCATAGACCCTTATTAAACTTACCAAGATGCACTAAGCTTCCTTTTGAGTTTGGCTGTAAGTCAACTACGACTAGCAGACTGTGAATGAAATGAACAGCTGTGCCTTCATAACATAAATCTCTTAGACAGGGGAAATCATTCAATCAAGTTAGTCAGAAAATTAGCACCTTTACGTTTCATTTTCACTCGTGTCTCAAAGGAGTATCATTAGCACTGACAGAATGGATGATACTAGATTTTCAGACTAGAGACTTGGCATAGTTGATCTGTGATATCATGGATGTACTTCAGATTTAGTTGCTGTTGGTAACTGAATCTGGTCTACTATTAAATCCATTATTTCAGATTTCCTTTAGATTGTACAGCTGTGATTAACTTAGATGTTGTATTGCTGCCTACCTTGCTCACGTGACCAATAGAAAATGAATGGAGAAATACTTTCCTGCTTCTAGCAGTTAATCAACAAACTTCCCAATCTGCTATCTTGCTATGTGACTTAGAGGATGGAGGGTACAGGGCATGGGTTCCTTCTCCCAATACACTGTGATGCAATTTCACCCAGAAGCGGAGGTGAGTGCTTTCCTGTGAGGCACCCTTTGAAGAGGCACAGCAGAATCCCTCTGTGATCTGTTGCAAACAGGCAACAGTTTTAGTAGTAGCATTGTTGCTGATATTATTCCAACTAGTGCTTATAGAGTCAGTAAAACTGTGACTCTTAGGTGTTTCAATTATCTGAGAACATTCCATTTCCAAATCAGGTATCCATAGGCTATAAACTACATATGTACATATTAGGGCATGATTTTATATAAGAAAACATTATATTTATCTTTTCCTATGTCTTTTAAAGTGTAACATGAAATTAATTTAACATGTGTACTAATAAACTTGTCTTCTTTAGGCAAAGCGTGTACTTTTAAAATGCTTTTTCTAATGTTCATTTTCACACCCAAAGGTCATTCCTTTCATTAGATGATTAAGACTCTGTGCTTGTAAGCTTCCCTTGTGTGGATAGACGTATCTAAGTAATGGCAGTAGCCTAAAATACCTTATTGGAAAAAACTAGTTATCTAAGAAATGGGTTCATAGATGGATAGAGAGAAAGATGAAAAATACTACTTAAATTCATCATTAAAGCCATGAACATTCACAACAGTTCTACAGTTCAGGATTGAGTGCCCTAAAGCAAAACTAGCTATGTGTTTGCAATTTAATATTTTTTTTCCTACTAGCTAAAACATTCCGATATATCAGAAAATTGCAGCGTATTATGTGATACTTCCAGCAGGTTGCTCATATCTTTTGGCTGCAGAAATTGTCCGTATGTTTGACATCCTTTATGTAATTCAGGAATACATCATTAATTGTCATTTCATGCCAGGGCAATTGGAAATCTCTGTGGACAATGACAATGACTGTCTCCTAAAATTCTTTGACAAACTATGGCAAAATTTTCATCTGTCCTTATAATCCAAAACAACGTACAGTGTTCATGGAGTATGACATACTGGTGCTTTAAAATTGAAGCATCCTGGTTGTGGGTGAAAAAAACTGTTTCATAGGAAGTCACAGTAAGCATAGAGAAATATGTCTCTTTAGAATCTGAGAATTATTTCCTGTGACAAGTGGAACTGCTATTAATATAAAATTCAGTTCTCTTTTATTAATTTGCAATATCCTCTAGGGGACTTTTTGTTAATAATCACTAGCATTCCTCAAAAAACTAAAATTAAATCCTTTGTTTTCCCTGGTCCTTAGGTTTAATGTACTTTAAAACACTTAACCCTGGCAAGGACTTGATACTATTACATGTGTAAGAAAAAACCAAACCTCTCAAACTACTGGAGTCTGTCTGGTTGTTAATATATATCAAAGCCCACAGCACAAAGGATTTTCTGAAGCCTGTGAAAGAATGTTCTTTTTTTTCCTTTTTCTTTCTTTCTTGTACATCTCAAATCCTTCCAAATGTTAAATACAACTGTAAGTCTGAGAAATCAGCACACTTGATGCAAGTTGAACTTCAGACAGTGGGTGTCTAGGAGGTTGAGGGCAGCCAGGTTTAGGTTTATGTATGTGTTTCTCTTAGCCCCAAATTATTTGGTTTTTGTTAAAACTCAAAACATTCATACTTGATTGATAGGTACAGCAGAGATAATGTCTTTAAGTATGCCAATTTGAACGAACTGAAGATTTGCTCCTATATTTCCAAACGTTTTTCAGCTGTCGTATTGGTCTGCACCTCACAGTTCACTAGCTGTGTTCTCACTACTTCTCTTGTTTAAAATATAAAGGTCTACTTCATTTCATGAGCAAAAGTTGCCATTAAAGTAGAAAACTAATTTTAGGCACAGAGTCTTAGCATGACTGTAAGGATGTAGCAATTCAGTGCTAATTATTGGAATGCAGATGCTTGTTCTGTCTATCTCTGCAGTTGCATGCGTAAAAGTGCCATATGATTTCCAAGCAGGTTCATTAATTTATTAGCCTGATAAGTTAACATGAAAAGCAAAGAAAGCAAACTACTTTAGGTTTATTTATTGAATTAAGTCCAGAAAATCCATCTCTGTTCTTTTATTGAGTGGCTGTGGGCTGAAATGTGACATACCTTTGGGAAAAACAAATCAAGGATTATTTAAGTGGTTGTTTACTTCAGAAATGCAAAACATGCTGTTTGGGAAGCTGAATCATTAAAACAATTGCAGTGGGACACAGTGCTTCTCACACTGAGATCAAAAGCTTTGCATAGATTGTGTAATCTCTTTATACCATATATTCCAACAAGTTATCATCTCATCAAGGTACAGAACTTGAATTCCATGTAAATTGCTGGTCAGATTGACCCACAGCTAGACACTTCATGATGTTTTCCAAAGAGATACTATCTTAAATCAACTGTAATATTGTACACTTTTAGTTATAGTCCTGTCTCTCCTGGAACCGGGTGTATATGGGGTGTGTTGGTTGGGGGTGGTGGTGTTTGCTCACAAGATTTAGTGTTATTCTAAAGGGATTAATTTTGTATTCTGCCTTGAAGAGGGGTGAGCATTCCACATCTTTCCTATGTGGAAGAGTGATTCAAAGCTCCTTCTGTCAGCACAATTGCCTGCCTAGCTGATAGCTCCACCACCCCTGAGGAGTGGATCTTTTCTCATAGTGATAAATTATTATCCTCAAAGTAATCTGGATCCAGGGCTTTGAAGATTAGGATTAGAATGACAAACATGATTCACCATTCACTCAAGAGCCAACATAATGTTCACAGCACTGCAATGATGTACCAAAATTGACTTATTTTGCTTAGCAAGCAGAGTGAGGAGTTTTGATCAGCTGCCCATTGAAGGCTATCATTGGCATGGCCAGCACAGAATACGATAGCTGTGGAGCCTGGAAGCCATGAATATGTACAATGCTATTGCCAAGTCAGCATCTGAGAGGATGTTCATAGGAACAGCCTGCTGGCTCATCATGGATAGGAGAATTTATTTCTGACAGATTTCATACTTGGGAGGATGTCAGCTAACCCTGAGGCTGTGAAGTCTCTTGACAGTCAGAAAACAGACCCCTTGTTTGAGAATGCTGTCATGGCTTTGGCTAGTTCTTTGAAATGTTACCCTTTTCTTTCTAACCTCATTTCTGTCTCATTCAGATTTAGTTTCAGCCAGCTGAATTCCAATTCAGAAACTGATCTCCTGTAGGCACTGAGGCAGATGGGAAGCAGTGCTGTTAGGGTATGATGTGAGAGATGGTTTGAACTGAGAGTCAGTAACACACTGTTCAATGCGGTGTTTCAAAAATATCTCCTGGTAGTTTTACATGGCTACCAGATTAAAACAGAAGAATGGAGAAGTTCACCAGCAAGGGGCCCAAATACGAGGTGCTGTTACCAGTCACAAATGTTTTGAATCATTCACAGTAGATTGATTTGATCTGACTTCATGCAGTTTGCCCATTGGTGCATGATGCTGCATGCATTGGCTAGTACAGCAAGTGTGGCTGCAAGATCAGCAGCAGAAGCATGGGAATATTGTCACAGCCTGGGACTAATGTTGTAAATATAAAAAATCCAAGCAGAAAAATTTCCTCATGCTTCCTCTCTCTTAAATATTGTTTGAACCTCATTAGCAAATCATATGATGGCATTTTTGTGTGAAATTAGTTAATTGTCCTTTGTCACAGTTTCCTCTGGGAGAGTGATTGCAACAAAAGGAAAATATAACAATCACATACAAAAAAGCTCTTCTGCCATCTGTTTGTTTATTTTTACAATTCTGTATATTGCCAATTTCTGTATGAGGAAAAAACTATTAAAACTTGTTGAAGTTTTCATTTCTTCCTCTATTTGCATTTCAAATAAATATGGAATTATCTGAGATGTAACATTGACAATAATATAATAAACTGACCAAATGAACAGGATAAGATGTTGTAAAATACCAAATTTATTTATAGGTAGTCAATTTTCAGTCCTTGCAGACCTACAAGTCAAGAATAAACTGAATGGGATAGAATTTTGTAAATATGTGAAGTAAAGAAATTGCTTCTTGTGAGTGCTGGTCTCTTCATTTCTGTATCTAGAACAATCATTGAGGAACTGCTTATTTGAAAAAGCAAGGAACAAGCAATGTTGCACCTGTGTAGTGTATGCTCTTCCACTGGAAAAAAAATAAAAGAGGAATTTTAGAGGTATGTATGCAGAAAATGTTTAGCTCTTTTCTCAGAAAAAGAGATTTAGGTCTCTCTGTGGGGGGACCATGTCAGATCCATCCAGAGATGAGGAATCCTATGAAACATCATGTCATAGATCTAGTATGGTCTCAATTGGATGTATGTTGTTTTTATCTGATGATGATGATGAAAGTTAGCTATTTAGCAGACCTGCTAATGAAATCCTACAGAGCAAATTAAAGTAAATCTTTCACTGCATATCATTCAAACAGTGGTCTGTTCTAAAGAACAATGGGGTAACATCTGATGGGGGTAATAAGAAGCAAATTTACTACAAGGTCAGAAAACTCTGAACTCTGTCCTCAGTCCCAAAGGCTTGAGTAAATATCTTTGGGAAAAGAAAAGAATCTGCTAATCTGTAAAGCAGAGATGGGCAAGAATTTTCTTGAGCATCCCTGACATATGCCAAAGAACTCTTCCCAGTCTTGAGTTCCCCTCCCAAACTTTGTCACTAAAAAACCTTATATCAGCTCTGGTACAAATCTGTGAGCTATGCACTCCACTGCCTTTGCCTGCTGAGTCCAAATAATTTCAGGCTTTTTGTTTGTGCTTCTGTTTTTTGTCCAGTGGGTCTAGGTGAAGGGACAGTTAGCCCTATGTAAAAACTTTTTTTCTATCTAAACCAAGTTCTTCAAAGACTAGATGACTGTCTATCAGAAAAGCTGTATAGTTTTAAAAAATATTTTTAAAAAGATGGAAAAAACCCTGCATGCCCAGGGTATACAGCAGATCATTGCTTGTCTGTGCACTGAACAGACACACATCACACAAATCACAGTAGGACTTCATACTGTTAGCAAGGAAAGAATTGCTCAGGTTAATAACTGAGAGCAAAAGTTACCTCACCAAAGCATTGAAAGGGTAAGACAGGCTCAGAGAATGAGAATAGATTCCAGGGTTAACAGATGCACCCTCAGATAAGAGAAATACATATAGACTAAAAACTGACTATAATAAATCTGAGGAGATCTGAGGACAATTCTGGAAATTTGTCAAACCTTGAAATAGGCCATGTATGTAAGCACAAGAGATTAATAAATTCTAACCTTGACCTCTGCCTCTCCTGTTTTTTCTCTCTGACATTAAGTTTTGGCTCCTAAGCAGAGAAAAAAATAAAAAAAGGTAGTTTGAGTGGTTAATTTCCAGAACAAATAGGAAAAAGTAAATAGCAATTTGAATAGTCCTTTAGTATAGAGAAGTATACTTCTTGTTCTGTTATAAAAAAATGTCCTATTGTTTCTGTTTCATATTTATTATCAGTCTGATTTTTTTTTTCTGTATTTAGTAGAATCATATTAATTAGGATTTGGTATTAAGAAATAATTAAGTGTGTGTATGATTTGTATATCAATGGATTTCATCAGGATAAGCCATGTGTGGGGAAGAGTATATGGCAGAGTATCTGTGAAAGCTGTTTGGAATCAGTCTTGGCTTTGAGAGGAGACATGTCACATAATGATGGTCTCTCTGGTGCCACATGAAACAAATCTTCTTTCAACTATTTGCACCTGATTCCTGAACAGAACAGAATGGAAGTGGCACTGAAAAGATGTGCAACACACTGGGTTTTATAATGTTGGGCCTGATACAGTTTCAAAAGATTTGGCCAAGATCCCATCATTTTGATTTTAGTGTAGTTCCAGTAATTCACTGGAGAGCCTTTCTCTCCACCAGCTACTGAGGGATCTCAGAACAACCAAAATTCTAGATCAGTTATATCCCTGGTATTTTGATTAATTCTATCTTTACAGCTTAACTCAGCATGGCAAAACAAGAGGGTTCTGTGGCTGAGGATACCCAAATAAAAGTTTATGCAAGATAAGTTGTATACTAAGAAGAAAAGTGAGCCCCAGGAAATGGTTCAAGAAACAGTGTACACAAACAGCAGTGATATCACATCAGCAGTGACTCCAACTGGGAATATGCAGACAAGAACAATCAAGTCTCTTAATTCCCATAGATCTTCTGTAACCATCTCAAAGTACAAGGCAACCAGACAAGTTATTATTTTCATACTCCATCTGAAGGCAGGGATAGAGACACTGTTATGAAACACATTACATTTTCTTGGGAGTAACTATATGTTTCTAACAAAAAAAGATGTGCTTTTTATACATCGCTCCTGGTGTGGAAAATGTCACTTTATAACTAGACACTTTAAAAAGTACAGGACTGAAATGGAATGAAGAGGCTTATATCCAGAAATAACCTTCCAGCTGCTGCCTGATCTTTATTTAACCCTAAACTCTATGTCTTTACTTGGCTTCAAAGTCTTCCTTGCCTGGATTAGTACATCTCTGCAAGGCCAAGTGTCTTGAATGCATAGTACCGACAGGAGGAAGAAACCACATATTCTTCTAGGGTCCGATCTATACAGTTGCTTAACGGACTAAGATCCTTTAGCAAGGAGACTTTAAAAAGATCACAGTAAAACGGCTTCCTATATTAGTCAACTGTTGTACTAGTCACTCAGAAGTGGAAGAACCTGCATTTAATTGATTCTAATACTTGAAAAAATTCAAACCATTTGTTCCATAAGGATGCCTTGGGCACTGAGCATTAGTCTGTGACAGATGTGGGAAAGCGCAGATGGAATTAAAGGTGAAGGGAGGCTTTTCCTATTGGACCTGAGGCATTTTGCAGCAATGAATTTATGATTCATGTGGCAGAGGGTGCAGAAAGGGAGCTATGACTGTTCAACAGCTCCTTTTCCCATGAGACTTTTTTTTAAATATTGGATAAATGTTTCTAATAGGCAGAAGAATACCTTAGCCTCCATGCCGCAGATTCAAGTCATCTTTGGTCTTGTTCTTTCTTGCTAGTCCCCAGTTTAATTTCATGATAATGAATGTATCAGGTAAAATTATTTGAGGGGTTGCTATAAGTGTTTTTTGTCTTGCATTGTCTTTCAACTACAGGTTACAAGATAACTGACCAGTTCTGAGCTCCCCAGTACAAGAGAGGTATGGAGCTTCTGGTATGGGTCTAGCAGAGAGCAGCAGAGATGACGGAGTGACTGGAACATCTCTCTTATGGGGAAAGGCTGAGGAAGCTGGGCCTGTTCAGTCTTGAGAAAAGATGACTGAGAGGGGACCTCATCAATGTCTGCCAGTATCTGAAGGCAGGGTGCCAAGAGGATGGACCAGGTTCTTCTCAGTGGTGCCAAGCAAGGACAAGAGGAAACAGGCAGGAACTGATGCAGAGGAAGCTCCATCTGCCTATATGGAAGAATTTCTCTACTGTGCTGAGCACTGGAACACACTGCCCAGAGAGGCTGTGGAACCTCCCTCACTGAAGATATTCTAGAACCATCTGGACACAATTCTGTACAATGTGCTCTAGGATGACCCTGCTTGAGCAGGGAAGCAGCACCAGATGACCCCCTGTGGTCACTTCCAATCTTACCCACTCTGTGATTCTAAATAGGACGGAAAAACAGGTAGCAAGAAGAAATGAACAAATACAGAGCAGGCAAAATCCAACGTTGCTTTAGAACAGAGTGACATCTTGGATGTTGGTAGAATTTGGACTATTAAGATATATTGGCTAGGAACTCACCACAGGGAAAATAATTACCCTAAATTATCACAGAGTCATATAATAATTTAGGCTGAAAGGGACTTCTGGAGGACATCTAATACAATCTCCTACTGCTCAAAGCAAGGGTAACTTCAGAATTACACCAGGTTGTCCAGGCCTTGACCAATTGAGTTCTGCATATTTCCAAGGACAGTGGCTACACAGCCTCTCTGAGCAGCCCCTTCTAGGGCTTAAACACTCTCAGGATGAAGAGTCTTTCCCAGGTATCTAGTCTGAATTTCCTTCATTGTAACTTACAACCATTTCTTCTTATCCTGTCATTGCACCTTTGGCTCCATCCTCCATCATGGAATCAAGCTCTGACTCTGTTGGCTACATTAGTTGTGATGGAAGCCTGGACACCTAGCAGAGGTCTAGACAGCTGTGTTGCAGACAGCTCAAGTGGAATTACTTTCAGATTAAAGCATGGTAATGTAGATGGCTACATTCAGAAGCTTGGATGTGAGCCAAATTTACAACTCCTTTTAGAGACAATGGAGCCTTGATCCAGTTGCCTGCACACCACACGACTATCTAGTATAATTTAGGAGCCTTTAGGTGCTGCCTTACCTCCAGCTGTCTCTCCAGAAAGCTATAACGATCTAGTAAGTCCTGTGGCATTGGCCTGTAAAACTACATTCAGTATCCTACCATATTTCAAATTATACCAGATGCCTGTGTTAAGGTAGCTGAATCAATCCCGAAGACATTGCAGTAAATGAGGATGAAAGAACTATTCGAAAGAGCATTCTGGACAAATTTTGACTGCCACAGTTAGCTGAACTGAATCTTAGCAATTATGTCACAAATAACCAGATGACCATTCCTGAGATCTGCCAAAAAAACCCATGTCACATGTACAAATATGTGCCATATATTTTTAAAGGTGTCAATCCCTTAGAAGTAGGATAATATTTTACCTTGTAGATTTTTTTCCCTTGCAGATATAATCGTATCAGGGTATTTTTACAGTTATTCTGGTTTTTTAAGCAAGTGCAGAAATATATATATTTTTTTTTCCCTATAATGACCTGTGTATTGACCAATAATACAAAACTTGTTATGGTTTTATCCATGTATCCTCTGTACACTGAAGCAGTTAACCTAAGAAAATCTTCTTACTGCCTTTGGCTTAAGGTGCAGGATACACACCTAGGGACATGACCTGGGGGATTATCTTCATGTATTTACTCTTTGGCATAAAGTATTGAGAACTTCCCTATCTCCATGAGATGCCTTTTTTTTTTTTTTTTGTCATTGGCCTCTATTCTTTAGCATGCACCCTCTTTTCAAGACCATTTGCTCATTTTAAACCCAAACAGGGTTTACATAGTTCTAGCTTCAGTGCAAATTCCATATATAGGCACAATACTTTCCATGCTTGTGCTGTAAAAGCCATAGCTTTCTTCCCTGTATCAGAATATTGACTCCAAATTTTTATGTGAAATGAGGTGAAATGTGTAATATCTAATTCATATCATATTCTGTGTTAGTGGGGATAACTTTTTTGTGACCACGATAGATCTCATGCTTTATTTTCTTCCAAATGTGTTTTTCTTAAAACCATGCCATTACTATTGCTTCTGAAAATATATTGGCTCGTACACCCATATCCAACTTGAAATTATTATCTGTCCTATTTGCTTTTCATGAGGGTATACTGATGCAAGACAATGTTGCCCAATAGTCCTCTGAAGCATTCTGCTTTACTGGAATTGATATTGTCACTTCTTGCACATGCAGTCCATCTTGTACAGATGCCTGCAAACTGCTGCTGGGAAGCAGTAGGGTTATCCCTTCAGAGGTTTTTTTTGGAAGTCATTGTCATGTCCCATTTTTGCAGACTGTCACTTGTGTTGTGTCATGTGATACTCAGCAGCAAATGTCTAATTTTCCCTTATTGGCTACGTTTACACCCACAGCATCAGATCCCTTATTAAATAAGCTTAACTATATGACTATTTTCTCTTAGAAAAATCTTGAAAAAATCATTAATTTTAGGTAGCATCCATCTCTCTAGATTTTTTTTCCCTTTTGTCATTTTCTTTCCCACTGTGATTTGGTCTCAGACCAAGAGCTGAAAAAATTCCAAACTAATATTTGATTGCTGGGTAACAATTTTTTTCAGTGACTTCAGTGTGATTTTTACCTTCTTTTTGTACATTTTAGCTTCATATATACTATCAGCTTAATTCACTTTTGGGCTTTCTGAGGATCTGTGTTTTGCTAGTGAAGAAGATGTGAAATTTTATTAATTGTTACACACTAAAACTGAAGTATAATATTAAAAGTGACCCTAAGCTGTATAGCTCAAATGCCTAGCTTTCTGATATCTGTGTTAACAGTGGAAAAATCCCATTGTAGATGTCTTGTCCAAAATAGTTATCCAGTCTTCTTTCACAGTGAAAAGAGGGTGCTCAGACTTCTTATAAGAGGATTTATTTTAGCTGTGTTGGACCTTCTTTTAGGATGAGTGTAATGACTCTGTGACGTTGAATCCAACCAATGTCCTCAGAAGTAAAGCCAAAATATAGGTAGATGTCAAATTGTCAAAGAAATTTATCTGCTTTATGTTGCCAGTGTTGGTTTGGTACATCACTGCATATGGTAACAAACATTAAAATGTAAGTACTAGAAACACTAGCAAGTGCTGTACAGGATAGGCTTGCTCTACACACCACCGTGTGGTGGAGATATCAGCTTAGTGCTCTCACAACTAAGTAGTAAAATTGAGAAGTCTGCAACACAATAGGACAAGGACTTGTCTTCATTCATAATTCTGTATCTGTTGTCTGTAGGTAGAATTCTCTACCCCAATGCCTGTAGCATGACTGTAATTAGGAAGTTGTATGTCAGGGCTCTGAAGGCTCTCACTCAAAATAAAATGCAGCAAACCAACCAATCTCAGCATATTTGAAAAATACGAAGAAGCTATTTTAGTATTTCTAACCAGTACTCTGAGAATAGAAGGAATGGTAGAGGGTTCCTGCAAAAAAAGGATAGAAAAAGTCTTTAACTAAAAAAAATGTTAGAAAATATAGATTCTTTTTATTCCACATTTTTTTGCAGCTTTTGCTATACTTGCTTTGGGCATTTGACTTCTTGTGAATGAATTAAATTAAGCATCAATGTGATCCAACTTTCTCTGTGGCATCTGTGACTCCAGACTTACTGACTTCATACTTACAGCATTTCTCTTGTTTTGAAACTGAAAAGAGAAAAGAAAAAGGAGTTAGAATAGATCTGAATATCACAAAATGTGTGCATAGGATATTGAAGTCTTAATAAATATATAGGTTTTGACACCCCCATATTAAGTGACTTGAGGAAAAAATCTGAAATAGAAGTTATACACTGTTATTAGCAATATAAAGCTTCAGTGTTCTAAATTGGTAAAATATTCTTTTGGAGATGATCCACCTGCCTTATTCATACAAGGAACAGCTGTTCAACAAAAGTCAAAAGCTTTCTGAAACACAGGAAATATTAGCTAATCTGAGAATATTTATCAATTAGCTAATATTACAGTCAGTGCTCAATCACAGTTTTGTACTATTCTGATCTCTTAAAAAGCAGTCCAATAACATCTTGGAAAAATAATATTTGTCTGCTTGCCTTCTTGTTTAATTATCATGTTCACTTGCAGAGCAACAAAATTAACCATCAGAATGAGAAAATCTAACAATGTGCCTGAGCTGAAGATCTGCCAACAATTTTCTAGCAAATCTCAAGCAGGATTCCAATGGCCAAAGTCTGTTTTGTGAGGAAAGTCACACTTCAGAATTACTTTCTTGTGAGAAACCTTGACCACAAATGTGTTATACAATCAATATTGTGTGAAATTAGCACAGTGTAGTACTGGTGTTCTTTGAACTCTCTTCCAAGCAGAACTATGTAGTTTAATAATTCTTTTAAACAAACAAACAAAAAAAAATCCTGATTTAATAGACATTTAGTTAGAACTGCTGGTTTGGCTAACTCTACATAAAAGGACTAGGTTTCTATTACCTTGCTGTTTATTTTCATTCACCAGATCAAGATATCAATCCAAGTAACACTGAGTAGCTGGAAAACATCTCAGGCTGTGGCCTGGAATGGAGAATGTACAGGGAGGAAAACAACATGAAATTACAGTGCAGCTTTCTGTTTATCAAATATTTTGCTGCTGGAAAAAAAAAGTGACCAAATATAGTATGTTGATCCTAATACTTAGCCGACTTGCCTCTGCTGAATTCCTAATAGACCAGTGCAACATGTAGTTTACAGAGCAAATGCTGGAATGAACAAGCAAGAATTATAGTCCTGTTGTGGCGTGGGCGCAGGCTGCCCAGCACCTCAGCCTTCCTGAAAGCGTCCCCACGGGGGAAGGGAGGCGCTCCGGTCGGGCAGAGGGGCTCACCACACTCACACAGCCGGTGGGAATCAGGCTACGGAGGCAGCAGGGGTTCTGCGTGTGGGCTCCCAGCAGGGTTTAGTAGTAGCGAAGGTCGACGCCTACACAGCGGCGGAGCTCAACACCCATCCACACACTGGAAGGGGCAGGGATGAAGAACCAAGAACAACGGGAGAGTCCAGGGTAATATTGAGTAGGCAAGGGGCGGGGAGAGCATCAGGGCCAATGATGTGAGGACCTGGGGGCGGTACATAGGAGGGGCCAGGGTGTGTGGGCCAACAGGAGGTCAGGGAAGGAGTGGCTAGGGGACAAACAGGAGGGAGAGTCAGCCAACTGGCCATAAACCAATGGGGTTAGAGGACTTAGAACTTGGCCATATAGGGCAAACAAGGGCAGTGTAACTGGGGTAACTGGCCACTGGTCCTTGGACTTCCATGGGAGAAGCCAGAGCCTAGGGGGCCCCCTTCCAGGGCACCCACATACTCTGTCAGAAAATTAATTATAGAATAGTGAGTAATGGACCTCTTTAAGGTATAACAGATCAAGAGGGGGAAAAAAGAGACGTTTTAAACCATTTCTTATAAAAATTAATGTGCAGTTCCTGTCAAGTTTACCTCTCTTACAAAACAGGGTAATTAGTACATGGAGTTATCATATAAACAAACGGAAGATAACACATAAACCAAATCCCTACACTGGCCGTTTACTTTAGCGTTGGACTTGATGATCCTTGTGGATCCCTTCCAACTCAGACTATTCTGTGAATCTGTGAAAGCTTCTTCAAAAAGGCAGGCTATTTTCCTTGGCTGTATTGTCATATTTTGTATTAGTTAACAGAAGTATATTAAAGAATTCATTAATTAAATATCGTTATTTAAAACCCAGTAAATTTGAAAGAGATTTAGGTACTTATAAAAACATAAAAAACAATGATTGATATGGATATGATCAAGGGCTGTAGGATTGATAATTGATAAGTTTGTTCATGTCTATAAAGCCTATATGAAACTGGTTTCCAGGGCTTCTTGCTTCACTGCCAGATATATGTTCCCAGCAGCATCTTTGAAAATAAACATAAGAAAATATGATAGTCATCAGCACAGCCACAGTCCCTGGGCACTTAAGAAAATGTTTGCATTTGGGACTTACCCAGCCTGGTAAATATCAAGTAGCTCAACTGAGGTCAGTGAAACGATTTATAAACTGCAAATACCTGCAACTATTGTCTTTAACTTATCTGGTACTTTTGTTTGCTGTATTAATTATATTCAGAGACCTTTACTTCACTGTGTTTAGTCACTGCCTTTCATGCATTAGTTTATTATAACACACATCTATAACCTTAGTCTAAGTTTTCAGGATTTCAGCAGAGGGTTATAATACATTATAAGAACTCATGGAATAGGAATAAAGCCATAAAAAGAGCCTATGTTTGAGCAGCTAAATCCAGAGTTAGGACAAGACCATCTTTGTTCATCCCTGCATGGATCTTTGACCAGTGCAAGCATTGTTGAATGTGCTGTCTTTTTTATATTTTACTTAGGAGCAATTGAAAATGACCGTCATGGAAATATTTTACTATTTTATGTGTTAATAGATAAAATGTGAGTTAGATATGTGTTAATAGTAAATGTCCATCCCCACATCACTTAAGAGAATATAAGTACATGTCCAAGTAAAGTCTGATGTTTGGGTCAACGTTATGGTGTGTTTTCAGAGACTCAAATCAGGAAGAAAAACAGCAAAGCTAGTGCTTTAGACACAAAAATTAGGCATTGCCATAGAAAGCTTTTATTCCAAAAAAAGTAAATAGAGCCACAGCACTTATTTTTATGCTGCTAATCTTGGAAAATTGTTTATTGAGATTTAGTTGGTACAAATCTGTTCTGCTGAAATGCTAAATCGCGGTTTACAGAAGTGGTTGGGAAATTAGATGTCATTATCTTCAGGTCTTGGTCCTTCTGCTCTGCAAGTGCAACCATCTGCAAACAACAGCTCTCTAACAAAGACTCTGATGATGCACACAAATAAAATAGATTAAAAAGTTTGTATGACTGGATTCTAATCTTTACTCCCAGGGTAGATCATGAACTGTATGATCTAAATTTAGTGCAAAGGAATCTTCAGACACTGATGACACAGTGAGTCACTCAACGAAGCCATCATACTGTTGTTAGATAATATAAGTCTGCTTATTTAGCACAACAATTGACATGTTTGCTCTGGGTACATGACAAGCACAAACTTTGCTTTTTACTGCCCTGGTGTGGAAGAATGTCTTAAGAATATCAGATATACAAAAGGATATAGGTGCCACAAGTTTTTGTATTACAACATGCTGAGCTTAGGTAAGAAAAAAGCAACCTGCCAGAGGATTTCGAGCACACAATTGTCGCTACTCCAAAGAAAGCTGTACTACAAGGAAGAAAGGCTTCTTGACTGGGGTATTGTTAGCTCTTATCAATCAGCCAAAGAATTGTTGGACCAAAGATGAGGCATACTCTGGCTACTCTGCTCCCTGCTCCAAGAATAATTCATTCTTTTTGCCCAATTGCTATTTGCTTCATTAAAATAATCCCTTCAGGCCATTCCCTTAAAGAGAAATTTAGCTACTAGAGCTTTTCCTAGCTGTACCTAGATTAAGTTACTCAAAAGTCTTAAATAAAATAATGAAATTTCTGCATCAGAGATGAACTTTTAGCTGAAATATTTCCTTTTCAGGAAATATTTCAGCTAAATATTCCTGTTCAGTCATAATAAAGATGAGGTGATTTGAAAATGCTCAATTTCTCCGTTTGAAGAGTAATTTCAAAAGAGAAGTATCTCTGCAGCTCAAGGGTCTACAGGTTGAAAACTGGACTTGGATTTTCAAATGAAGAGGTTTTAACATTGAAGGACATGTCTTCCTGGTTTACCATATTAAAAGTTCTGTCTTGGGTCAGATTTTAACTCCTGAGCTATGTGAGGAGGGCTACACAAATAACCAATGGTAAAGTTGGTTCTTAGTCCTTGTTTCCCTTCTGGCATTCATCTTGTGCATTCAGCAACAAACCAGCTTCATTCCACAAATCTCTCTGTCTAGGTAACAAAATGTGTAAGTGCTCCATCAGTACTTTTCTTTTAATCACACTCTGTAATGGGTGCTAGACCCTGAAAATGAAATAATTGGTGACGAGATGCACCTTACAAGGAAATGGACTTTTCCTTCAGAATTAACAAGCCAGTGAGTAGGCGTGGTAAACAAAAGCACAAGTGCAGCTGGCAAAAGTGCATCGCTCTATGTTTTATTATAATTTATTATAACGCGTACCTGCTTTGGGCTGTAGGCTCTATCTGTTAAAGCCTTTGGTAGCTAGTGAGTACCCTGAGGCACCACAGCAAGCCTGTAGCGCAGTAGCCTTCTTCTCTTCAGCATGCAAGGAAGCCTTCCTGCCTTGTGCACCTGTGCTCTGAGCAAGCCAAAGGAAGGGTAGGCTCAGAAAAAAAAAAAAAAACAAAAAACAAAAAGAACCTTCCTTGCAGATTTTTTGCTTGTACTCCTGACATGTACAGAGTTCTAGTATTTATTCTAATATTAAAAAAGTTCTCCTCCAGAAGAGTCTTGTCAATGCTTGACAGACGTGTGCATTGCTGATAGAGAGGAATAAGTCTAAAGAATTCGTTTGAAATGCATCTTTGAAATATTTTTAATAGCCTATTTGTTTCGGTGCGGGTGCAGGCTGCTCGGCAACCGCAACCTTCCTGGAAATGTCTCCACGGGGTCGGGGAGGCGCTCTGGTCGGGACGGAGGAGACCAGCACTCTTGCATGCACAGCCACTGGAAATAAGGCTACAGAGGCCAGGAGGGTTCTTCGTATGGGTTCCCAGCGCCGTTTGTTAGAGGCAGAGGTTGATGCCTACCAGCGGACCTCAATGCCCATCGACACACCGGAAGGGGCAGGGACGAAGAGAACCAAGAACCGAGGGTGCCCAGGGTTTTATGTGGGAACCAAAGGGGAGGAGTTTAGGGGCTTGAGCCAACGGGTGCAAAGGGTAGATGGGAAGGAGGGTGTAGCCTGGGAGTACAGGCAGGGGGACAAACCAACTGGGTACAGGGGGCAGAGAAGCAACTGGAAAGTGTAAGGGGAGCAGGGGAAGGAGCGGCCAGCGAGCCGAACGCCAGTGGGGTGACAGGGTTCAGAACTTGGACATATAAGGCAAACAGAGGGGAGGGAAACTGGGGTAGATTGACGTCTGGGTCCTTGGTCTTCCATGGGGGAAGCCAAAGCCTAGGGGGTGCCCTTCCAGGCATCCACACCTATTGATTTTTTCCACATTAACCTATTCTGAAAAGAGAGAATGAAAGGTGTGGGGGCTGACTAGGGTCTGCTTTCTGTGTAGAATTTAGTAGTAATTTGAGTTTCTTGCATTTCTGCTACCCTTTAAATGTGTCCTCCAAAGTTACCTTGATAGAAAGGTATTTGCATTTATACCTTATTTCAGCTTTTACTCCATAGAAACTATCTGATATATTTGGTTTTTTTCACCCAGCTGACTTACATTGACATTCTCCCTGTTTTTCTGAAATGTACAATTGTGGATCTATTTTTCACTATGACGTAGGAAAGCTGATCCCTCGAAGTCAGATCCTGTGTATGTGTAAAAAATCCAGCAATAGTCACATTTCCTCAATTCACCAGGTCTTTGGCATGGTGGCAGAGCAGTTCTGAGCACTGTTTTGCAAACATACATTATTTCCCAGTGCCTCATCAGCTGTATCACACATTGAATACAAATTATTAGTAAAAGCCAATCAATGCTAGTTTATGGTTCTCCTTGCTGCCATTGTTGTTATTCTGTGCTCTTATTGGATTTTCATGTCTCATTGTACGTTCACCCATATTTTGCCCCATTCTCTTTGCATGAATGAGTAATGTAGGCATTTCTGTATTTGAATTTGGAAGCTTTGCTAGACACTGACTCCTGTGTAAAAGTTCCATAGTTCCATGTGAAAAATTGAAGAGTGGCTGTATAATTCTTCTTTCTCTCTCTCTCTTTTTCTTTTTATGATTACAGTTCTATCTGTGCAATACATAAATAGCTTGTCCTATGGACAAAAAGTTATTTATTTATGCAAAGATAGTGCACTGATTTGACTAAGTCTTGCCCCAAAACTGTTACCATGAATTACATTTAAATTCTCATCAGTTCTCATCTTCAAGGTAACAGAGCAGAATCTATGAATACATAAAAGAAATATTTCAAAACAGGTTAGTCAGCAATTATTCAGGAAAACAAAAAACCCTCTCAGCTAACCTTATTCTTTTTAAGCCTTTCAATGCAACCATTGTTTGTTGAAGTGATAAAAAATAGCTGAGCTAAATTTTATTTTGTTCTGAGAACCGTATAAGTCTTCTTTCTTTATATAATGTGTCTCAAGTAGCAGCCAGGAACAGTAAAAAAAAACGTTATTTGCTGATTCTCTTGAATGTCATTCTCTCATATATTTGAATTTAGAGTCAAATGTAATTCCAACCCATGTAAAACTTGCTAAAACTTATGGCTTTCAGTGGACTGAATGTCAGTACAAAACACAGATGTCCTAGGTGTTCTCGCAGTGTTGTATGTGCATCATTACTGTAAGGCTATGCTCAATCACAACACTTAGCTGCAGTTTCACCATTCATAAAAGCCCTTATTGTAAAACAGATCAGACATCTGGCAAGATAAATATTATTTAATTTGAGTTTTTGTTCAGGGTCTAGATCACATTCATCACCTGCTTTTATGCTACTGAACTCATGAAATCAGTAACAGAGGCAAGAAACTTTCACTTCTGAAGAACTCTTAGAAGGAGAAATTGTATAGGGCAGGAACTTCTGTAAAGAGAGAACATTTCTTGTAATCAAAGGGACAGTCACAAAGATCAGTTTGTATCCAGTCTAGATTAAACCTGCCTGAACTCCACCTGCAGAAGTGAACATCAGTTGGACAGTGTGTTATGAAGCTTCATTGTCTCCTATGAAGAACAAAAGATTCTGTGCAACTCCTTAACCTGTTATTTCTGAAGGTGTGAAGGCTGTTCTTCTCAAAGCAGTGCTGAGTGTCAGCAGAGTGAATTGGAGTTGCATTAAGAATAGAGAGAAGTACTGTGCTTCTTGAAAGCAGGACCTCACAGTTGACTCCCAAAGAAGCACAGTCACTCCAAGGGCAATGAGTTAAGGCATTATAAAAAGTCAATGCATATTTTCTGTTGTGAAAAATTAATTTTTTAAGCACCAGGAAAACAGCTTTCCTCAGTAACTGTTCTGGAAAAACTGCAACCAAAGAGATCCTCATTTGCAACTGTTCAGAATGGAAGGTATTTAAATTGCCCACACATCAAATTTGCTATCCTAGAGCTATACAAAATTATTCAGCCCTTTTTATCTTTAATTCTTTATCTCAAAGGCTTCCCTATTCTATTTTGAAATTATTTTTGCAGCCAAGAAGGAAAGAAGGTTTTTAGGCTGAATCAGTAACACGGATGATTTCTGCGTGTAAATGCTCAATGTATATTTTACTGATACATGCTGCCCGAGCCATTTCCTGGAATTGTGGCTGGAAACAGCCCTTTTATTGCTCATTTCTCACACTAAAACTCAACGAAATTCAATTATCACAAAACCAGTCAGTAGGCTTCAATTTTGCGTGTCCTGTTACTTTTTAAATTTGAAGTACCTCCCGATTGCTGTCACAGCTATTGCATTGTCTAAATCAATTCCCATGGCATGCTCACTAAATTGAGAAATGCTGTTGTGAATGCATAAGAGATCTCAAGTATCAACAGAAACAGATACAAACAGGGAAAATAAAAGGTAGGGGAATTTTTCATCTGCTACAGAACTTTATTCCTTTGTTTGATTTCCTTTGAGAATTCACTAAGGGACAAATACTTCAGCCTTTCTGTCTGCATGTTTGTTTCAATGCTTCCTACGCAGGCAAAAGCACTGCAAGAGCAGTGATTCAAAGAGAGATGGTTAAAAGTGCAACTTTTATGACTTCAGGTCTGCAATTCTTTTTCAAACTCAAATATAGTACTTTTTTTTTGCGACAATTCATTCACAAAGAAGTGTACTTAAGGCCAGACTGTGTCTTGCATATTCAGGTGTTTATGTGAAAGCAAACAGTACAGATTTGCCAAATTCTCAGGGACTATTTCCACTCTATAAAAAGGTGGCGTAGGTGGTGGAAAAGCTCCACTCTTTTGGTACACCTTTATCCAAAAGTGGAGTAAGGCATTTCACCTCAGCAAGGACATTGTGCTCCAGTCTACCATCCACGGAAGCGCTCTCTGTTCCTCTGGCTTTACCGGGGCAAAAGGAGCACAGACTGTTTCCACAGTTACATACACATACGACTTTAACTCAGTCACACAGAATGGACTGTGGAAAACGTACTCAGACATGAATAAGAGTTTGTTAAAAACTACAAAAGATGGGGATCTTGTGCATATTGATGAGAAACAGACTAGATCGCTTCTGTACAGCACAGAGGAAAACACAGTACCTTTCATCTAGAAGTTTAAATCCAAAGTATGTTAGATTAATTGCACCAAAAAAGGGCTCATTTCTCTCTAGTGACTGTAAAGGTCAACTCTTCAATTAGCTTAGAAAAATATGAAGGTACAATGGATATGCAGAGTGAAGAAAAAAATTCCAACAAACCCAAAAACCAAGCCCCTCCTCCCACCACCAATACTCAAAAAATAACAACCTAAGTGAAATTTTGTTAAATTGGAATTGAGTTTAAATATTTCATAAGCTTTCTATATTATAGACTCTCCATTTATATCCCTCATGTTTGATAAAAGTTTGATCATCAACATTAAATCAATAGATTTCAGTTTAATTGGTCCTGTTAAAACTGAGTCCATATTACACTTTCTTCTCCATAAACAAGTCCCCAGGTTCATCTCAGAAAAGCATCAGACTTCATAAGCTCAAATCTATCAGTTCCTAACTAAGGTTTAACTAATGCTTTTCTTTGGAAAACTTCATCCCCACCATGACATAGAAAAAAGATCTGGCTAAAAAGTGTAGGAGTGACGAGATGGCCATGTCAAGCGGTAACCTTTTGTTGTTTAGAAATGTGGTGATGTAGGTACCCCAGAAAAAGTCAGTTTATCCTTGCTCAGTACAATTTTAGCAGTTCTGCAGTTCTATATCTCATAGATTTATTTATTTCAGCATGTTTCATTCTTGATATTTTAGCAGGTTTTTCAACACAATTGCAGCTCTGGGCTGCTGCAGGCAGGAGCAGAAACAATATGTGTAAGTGAGAATAAGGACATCCTTTCCCTTGTGTTGTAGTCAACCTTTAGGGCTGCTGGCTTTAGGAAGATCCTGCCTGAATAAAATTCAGAGGGTCGTAAGGAGGACTTGAAGAGGGTAGATAGGATTGAGGTAGATTTTAGATTGAGGGAGTAAGAAAGGAAGTTGGGACTGGCAACTGAGGTGGGTGGAGGGATGTCAAAAAGAATAGAGAAGTGACTCCTGATTTGTTGAGGTGAAGCTGAGGCAGAGATTGATTGAAAAGTTGGAGTGAAAAGACTGAAATAGGAATTAGAGACAATGAGTGATGAGTGTCAAAATACAAAAAAAAAGGAAAAACAAAGAAAAGAATAGCAGGTGGAAATAAGACCAAGGGAGACATGCTTTATGAAGGAAAGGAGATTTAAAATGGTTAGATGAGGAGAATGGGAACAGGGGGCCAAAGTGAACAACGTACATGAGGAGTATCAGTGGCACAGTGAAACAAAATGTCTTAGGCCCTAAAAAAATCAAAAGGGACCTCTTGCTGGAAAGGAAATGCTTTGCTGTCATAGTATGAAGGTTGCATTAGTCGTGTCTTACTGTTCCTCTGGTATCAGAACTGTAAATATCTCCTTATTTTCTAGTGATGGTGTGTGACGTCTGTTGTAATTCCCTGAATTTGAAAAACTGTCCTGTATTAGATGTAATAATTCTAATCATGTTGATGAAAAGTTGATATATGATCACACATAGGATGCAACACATACAAAAATTTTAAAAGATCTTTATTTTGGTTGCAAAGTCAGCTGCTCAAATTTTAGGAAATGTCAAGATTGAGGTGCTTGAGAATCTCTTGTTATGTTTAATTGACAAGGCAGCCTTGTCTTGATTACTAATGATTTCTTCTGCAAGGTCCCAGCATAATATAGCATTCTGAGCAGATTTTCTTTGATATGGTTTAAGGCCTTTCAAGAAAAGATGATTGTTTTCTATAGGATGCCTTCCTCAGTAGAAGAAATATTGGAATACGGTAGTTGGTGAATTAGACAAATGATAAGAGGAAAAGGAAGAAGTTGGGCCTCAATTAAGGCAAATTATTTTGTCTAGAACAAATGGACTCAATCCCTGATCTTGAGGGACAGAGTTCCTCTCTAAGTCAGAAAAATTAATTTAAACCAAAATTAGTCCTAAAGCTCACTAACCATGATTTTCTGACATTGAATACTCAATATTAGTTAAAATCACAGAATCATTATGTTAGAAGGGACCTTCAAGATCATCAAGTCCAACCCATGCCCTAAACACCTCAACTAAACCATGGCACCAAGTGCCACATCCAATCTTTTTTTGAACACATCCAGGAATGGTGACTCCACCACCTCCCCAGGCAGACCATTCCAATACTTTATTACCCGTTCCGTAAAAACTTTTTCCTAATATCCAGCCTATATTTCCCTTGGCGCAGCTTAAGCCTGTGTCCTCTTGTTCTGTCAGTTGCTACCTGGAGAAAGAGACAAAAGTTTTACCATTAATGCCTCTTTGTTTGTCTTCTCAGTTGCTGAAATGTTGATAGCCTCAAAACTCACATGACAGACATTAGAACATTATTCCTAGAATAATTCCATCTCACAAACTATAATGGTTTAAGTGCACCTGAAAAAAATGAAGAGGAAAATAGGCTTGTCTTAAGAAAAGAGCTTGACTCGTGTAGTAAATAGAGCGTGGGCTATAAAACAAAAAATTAGGAGAAATTACAATACTGAATAACTGTCACTAAGCATTATTTGTTTCAGAGGACTGAAAAACATTGTGTTAAAACCAAAGTTTCTGGAATATTAATTAATATGGAAGAGGATAGCTTAAGGTAACACTGGAATTTTTTAATTTTTCCAACTTTGCAACTTTAGTGGTAAAGTTTATCTTTGTCATGTGTTCTTTGAACACTTTTAATTTTAGTTTTTAAAATAAAAATTTTAAATCACACTAAGGAATTTAGTTATGTTTCCTGTCTACTCTTTTTGACTTTCTTGTTCCATAATTCTTTTGAATTTTTAAAGAATAAAATAACCAAAGTAGTTATTGTGTTCCCAGGTGGGATTAATCTAACATCTATGGAATAATGTGCTTTTTCAGTAAAATAGTTCAAGTATAGTACTGCGCTATTGCTGCTTCTTAGTTTGTACCCAGCACATTTATTTCTGCATTGCACTGTGCTGTGCAGTATAGAAACAAACCTGACATGTAGGTTCTGATTCTTAGACATCGTCTGGGAAAATGGGGAAAATAGCATATTTCTACATAAGTATTCCAGGCTCTAGAGTCTCTAGGTTTGTATTACAATAGCCATGTCTCTACCCTCACTTACCCTTATTTTGAGGACAGCTGGAGCAGAGATCAGCAGGAAATCTCAGGTAGATAAGTTACACCTCCCTGCTGCAACCTTATAATTAGGCAAAAGAGTCTTTTTGGGGGGGTACAATCTGTCTGTGTTAGTACAATTGTGGTATGCTGGTAGGGTGAATGAAAAGCTGACTGATTTTAGATGCTGGGAAGAATTCACTGTGACTGCATAGGTTTTTAGCAGTGGTTCTAAAACCAGTGGTATGCCCTGGGGTTGGGAATGAACTCCAAGCTATTTCAGTGAGTACTTGTAAATAACCTTAGTAGGTGTTCATGTAATGCTTTGTGTAATCAAAATGAAGAAGTCTCAAGTTTTCTCTTCCAGTCCTTCTAGCTTTACCAAGGTTCAGGTCTGGAGCAGTGTTTATAAACCTTCTCAGCAATCACACAGGGTGACAGATTTTCCCTGAGAGGCAGGTGGTGAAATGAGCATCGCTAGTCTATCATCTCCCAGAGAGTCAAAAGGACAGAGATTCAGCAAAAACATGCACTGTAGAACTTGTGGAATTTAAAAAGATAAAAAGATAACCTATTTTTTGAGAAATTAAATGTGTAAAGCTGTTAGAGCCTGGAAGTATTCTTGGTTCAAAACATTTCAAGGGTGGGTGGGTGGCAAGGGGCAGCTCGGGTCCTGCTCTGGTGAGGTGATGAACTGCCCCTTGCACCCCTCCCTTCCCCCAGCCTGTATCCCAGCCCTGCAGTGGCTGCCAATCCCTGGCACACTGGAGGCAATGCTTCACACCCACCCCTGGAGCCCCAGTCTAGCCCCAGAGTGGCCAGATGACCGCAAGTCCCACCTGGGAAGGGCCCAGGAAGGTATTTAAAGAACAGGAGGAAGCACGTCTTGACCCTCCCTCCTCTTGGAATTTCTATCAGCTGAACACCATAGAACCAGGAGTTGGTAACTATACTTGTTCTTTTCTACATATTTTCTGTCTTTCTCGTTTCCTCTTTCTCCTTTTAATTCCCTCTTTTTGGAGTTTTAAGAAACTTAAAATTAGATGGGCTTGGAATTTGCTAAGTTAATGCTTTGTGAAGTGTTTTATGTTGATTGAATGCTGCTCTAAAATTTTGCCAAAGTTCTCTGATCTTCCAAAGTTGCCAGTCAAGTTTTTTTTGTTGTTTTGACCTCTTGAGAATATCTTGTCTGTGTTTCCCCTGCGAGAAACTTGGAGCACATGAACAACCATAAGCTCTTTTTTTAAGAGTCTGATTGAGCGAGATTTTTGGGGCCTTACAAAAGCTTATGGGCATGGCTCTTATTCAAGCTTTATTTCAGTAGCTATCTTTCTACCAGATTTTAACCTAAGGAAACCTAGAAGGTGGTGCTTTCTGCAACCTTCCATTCTCTCTCTCTCCCTCCTTACCCCAGTGCTGTGTCTGTTCCACACTCACTGGCAGAGATGAAGCTGTAACACTGTGAGCCCCTTGTGTACCTGCATGTAGCACTGGTTCATGGCAGTAGGAAATGATTTTCACAAAGTCACAAGGAAAAGGACAAAGTTCAGAGTGATGGATGGGAAGACCGTGAAGTAACAGAATTCCTTTAATGAACTGTGAGTCTTCATAGGCCCGTTTTTCAAATAGGCTTGTGCATTGTTGCATGTACTGCTTGGAAAATGTGGCCTAATTAGTCTTCTCCATGCCATTTAGTGAAAGCCTGTAATTACAAAGAGAATAACTCACAGAGGTGGTCTGCAAGTAACACACAGAGAATGTGGGTATATGCATTCCTGTTTGAATCACTGTGCACAAACATGCCTGGAAGCATAAGGTGTCAAGTCACATGTTTGTTTTGTTAAATTAAATAAAGTTGGCAACATACTTAGAAAACAAAGATTATTGAGTACTCAAAATGAGTGTCTTATTTTGTGAGAACATTTCATATTTTTTTAAAACATTGTGAATATTCAAAGGTGAGAGATTACTGCTGTAAAAGGCCTTGATGTTTGTCAACATTCTGAATAAGGGAAGCTCTCTTTTTATGAGAGCTTGTGTCTTTTCAATGAGTTTACATTTTCAGCTGCTAGAATCTAAATAGTACAGTAGGTATATTAGAAAAGTTTGCCATTAGTATTTTTGAGGGTCTGCCCTGGAGCAGCAGTTGGAGAAAAACATGTCTCTAATCCACATCATAGCAGCATCCAGTCTTATGTAGCAACCTGGGCACAGCATTTTCTTAGTGTTGGCATGGGGTCAAGAGCTTGTGACCTTTTTTTTTGCAGGTACAGACCTAGCCTCTATTATCCCTGCTTGAGACTAAATTGCTTTTTGTTTTGTCCATATGTTCAAATATTAAAGCACTACTCTGCAAATAGTACAGTTCCCATCATCTCTTTGCTAGCAAGTGCAAAAAGTACTGGGTCATTATTCTGAACACATTCTCCTGCACCTGCTTTGGGGCATAAAGCCGTTCTGGCTGCCCCTTACACAGCTGTGCAAAGGATATGTCACAGATATATCCTTTCTCAGTACTGAAGTTTATATGCCTTAGTGAGGAAGTACAGGTATGAGAAATGCTCACCACAAATGCACTGTATCTAGGCTGATCAGATAACATTTAAATATCTAATTAAAAATTGCTATCATAAAGGTCTGCAGCTGTTATGCTACTGTATTTCTACAGTTTTACTTTGATTACAGGGAAAAACAAAGTAAAAAAAAAAATTGTTGTAGTTTTCTAAGCTTTGAAAACAACCTCCAGAGTGACCACATACAGGCAGATTGATAGTAAAGTTACTTGTTCGGATTAGCGTAACTCTTTCTTCTATAGTCTAGCAAGCTGCCTGCTGTGTACTGCACAAAGGGATCCTCCCTTTTTTGAGTAAGAATTACAGTGTTTATGCCAAGCTCCATTAAGTGACATATGAATGACCCTGAAGGATTAGCAGAAGGATTTTGGAGAGGCCCGGGCAAAGGAGCTCCTGCCAGAGGGGTGAACTTCTAGCACTTACAGCTATGTGGCTGCTTGGGGAAAGTCTGGTCCTTTATCTGGCATACCGGAGGGCAGCTGAAAGAAATCAGACCTCCTTTGTAAAATGATAAGTGCCCTGTTGTACAAAGCCAATGAGCTGAAAGGAAGAGAGCAAGAAAAGGCTAAGAAATGCTGCAGAGAAGCTCCATTGTTACTACTTGTCCATCCAGCCTTTTGAAAGGGTATCTAGGTAGGAGAATAATATACACTACTCAGATTTGAGGATTACATCACTCCACACTGCTTTTCTTTGTGTCTCAGCTGCATTTCTCACCGTCATGGCGATTCAGATCCTATTAAAAGGTGTATTTTGAACATTATCCCCCTCAGTCAGTAAGAGTCTGCCTTGCTACTTGTTGTTCAAGATACAAATGTCAGTAGCTACAATGGTGTTTTCTCTAGTAAATTGTTCTATACAAAGTGTGCTCATGCATTTCAATTACTTATGCTTGTAAGGTACTCTTGGAAGGAATTTCATGAATGGAGCATAAAGGCATTTAACTTGTGTGTAATCCTAAGGGTCTTTAATGTAATAAGGAAACTGCTGATTGATGTAACTCGACCTGAAGCAAACCAACTCACGTATGCAGGTGTTGTCTAGAGCTCAGCAAAATCACAAGAGATACTCAAACTGCATATTTTGGCTGCAGTTTACTAGCAGTAAGCTTTTTTTTTTTCCTTTTCCTGGCATGAAAAGTACAGAAAAATCTATTTGACAGCATACTTTCCTTGAAACTTAAGCTAGAGGTGTGTCTATTGTAATTTATGTATTATCTAGTGAAAACTTATTATCTACCTTGTCAGAAGGTCAAGTCTCCTTCCTCTAGCTATCTAATACAGCTAAAAATCAGTAAGGCTGATACAGTTATTTTTGAAGTTATCAGTTTCTTCTCTACAAAGGGATCATCCAGAAATCCTAATTTAGGTACAAATTAAAAATTTTGAAGAAGAAGTAGGTATGTATTGCTTTTGGACCATTTGCAAGGGTAAATAGAGAGATATGTCTCTTATTCTTGAAGAGATGTAAATTTTTTTCTTTCTGGCCAATCTTGTGCTGTCATCTATTTGTTCCTGTCCCATCCAACACAGCAGCCTTCTGATGGCCCTTTTCTTTATGGTGTCAGGTATTAAGCCTCTCATGGTCACCCTATAACACACACACATTTTACCACCAAAGACAGAGGGGAAATTGGATGAAGAAAGACAAATCTGGAGATTTGTCCGAGATTTGCGAAAAGTCACTGCTTTTGTTATCATGAGTCACCCAGTTGTTCCTAACCTTAGGATTATTCCGAGTTCCATCCCTACATCCCTAATTTTGATGTTATTGACATTTCTTCTTTCTCCATCCACATATACCTCAACTTGTATTTTTTATTTACCTTTATTTACCAAGACAACAGTACACCTGGACCAGACTTCCCCAAGGATATTGTGAATCCCTAAAGTGGGTTTTCCCGACGCGGAGAGTCACGGACACTCACACATAATCAATATGATTATTAGAATGCCGATTTATTGTTAAAAATAGCCCCCTTATATATGTAGTGCTTCATGTTTATTGGTTACATATACTGTCTACCTACATAATATTCTTTTATTACTGGTTACTACAAATTGTTTATACATTCTAATAGCAAATCAGTAAAACTTCTTCACTTCCTCATATACGTAATGCTTTCTTATCTTGTTGCCGAGGTCAGTTTTCTATTCTTGGACAATACCTTTGCCTTCAGGTATGCAGCCCTGTTACAGGCCCCCTAGGCCTCTCAACCCAGCGAAGTTTGGATCGTTCATATGGCCGTTTTCATACAAATACCCAACAAATCCCATACCTTTTTCTTTCAGTGCCTAAAATGAGACATAGTTTGTGTTACACTCCTCAGTCTTGGTTCAGTATACAGACAATCTTCTGGTAGTTTTTTCCTCTTTGGAGGCTTTTCAGGTGTACATACTCCATCTTCTGTGTTCTTTGGCCAATAAAGGACACAAAGCATCCCAAAAGATGCTGCAATTCTGCAAGCAAAAGATCAAGTACCTGCGTCATATAACTTCGTAATGAAAATCCCAACAGACTCCAGAATCCCTGCTGTCTTACTAATTCAACCCTCCTTACAGTCACCTGAGGCAAACTAGTTGCAGGATGTGCTGTTTTCCCCCAGTGCAAAATTCTCAAAATATCTTCCTTCCCTAAAGTTTCAAGTGCACAACGTATGGCACTCACATCAGGACAAGGTGTCAATGTCTATATTGATTCATGGTATGCATTTAAGGTTTGTCATTCTACAGGTCAGATCTGGAAACACTTGTGAGGAATTATAGAATTAAGTTACATGTCTCAAATCACTGTCCCTATAGGATAAGCCATCACAATGGAACTTGAGATAAGTTCAGATGGCACAGCAGGAAAAGCTAATTCCAGGCCTAACAGAGGTAAAAGTTTGGTTAACATCAAGACAAAAATTGCCACCACAGATATTTGTGTGAAAGGAAGTAAGTGCTTAGGCACATGCCATCTCAAGTCATGGAAATGGCATCTACACCCTGTGAATACCTGGGATTGGACTGTATAATAGTGGTACCTCCAGAAGAGGGACCCCCACCGCCAAAGACCAGGGTGAAGAAGGACCAGTGGGATACCGCAAAAACCTACCTTGTGGTGATATCTTTTGCTTATTCCCTCTCTCTCCCTCTCTCTTTCTCTCCCCTTCCTCCCCTGCTTCTCTCTTCCTATTTATTCTATCTCTTTACCTCATATTTACTGTCAAATATAATCTGTTCTACTGACTTTGACATATGATCTTGTTTGCACCTTAATTTGGGTAGAGGCATCTCTTATAATTGGATCATAACAACACTGAGGATTTATTACCTTTTCCGGACCTTGCTTTTCTCCTGGAACTCTCATCTTAGAGTTACTATATGCAATTATGCTTGCTGTTACTATCTCTGTAATGCATTGTTCTTCTCACGTAGGTGAGAAGAATTAGATGAAGTAAGCCTTGGCAGTGCATATGTTGATGCTGCTGCCAAGTGAGTTGCTTTAAAGGTTCTGCAATAATATTTTTGAATATTGCAGCTCTTAGCCTAACCTCTACATTTCTGTTGAATATCTGACCAAATGACAAGAACTACCTTCAGAAGGAAAGAACTCAAGGTTTCACTCTGTGTGTTACACTTAAATCATACATGGAGATCTCCCGATGGCAGACTCATAGCTCCCCTCTCTTTGACTCCTACTCCTGCATGTGCAGTCCACTCAGCTGGCCACTCATGCAAGAGACAGGTTACATTCTGCAGTGTCTTTACAGGATCAAGAGCTGCATACTGTATTAAATGCTGTTTTGTGCCATCACCTGAAACCTGGGGACCAGGCCCCATTAGAGGACTCCAGATGAAACGTGCTCTGTTACCGCAGTGGGCTGGTCCACTCCACCTCTGTGTGGGTCATCAAAAGCCTTTGAAGTTTGCCAAAAAGAGTGCCTCCATCCCATTGTTGTAGGATGATGTCACCTAAGAAACTTGAGGAATCTCTGGAAAAGCCAAGGTGAGTAAGATCAGGAGTTAGTCCATTTCCGAAGGGGTGTCTCATCCTGCCAAAGGACAGGACACCTCCATCAAAGAACAGCACCAGAGCTGGACGGTTCTATGACAAGAAGCGAGATTACAGGAGAAAGCTCTGTGTGATAGTGCTGATAACCTCTCCCCAGAATTACAGCAAACACTAGCACCAAGGCACAATCTGAGACAGAAAACTGAAAGTGAAGTCTGAGATAACGTAGCTTGGAGCAGTTGCTTGCAAACCAAAGAAGACTTGTGTGAGATAAATATCTATATGCATATATATAGTTGCTGTCATGAAAATCTGCATCCATTATGCTATTGGATTGCTACAGTTTTAGTTGGATTACACAGAAAGACAAAGAAAAACAATATATATGCATGTCCTATGAGGAGTGGCTAGGGAAAAGGGGGTTTTTAGCCTGGAGAAGAGGCGGCTCAGGGAAGACCATATTACTCTCTACAACTCCCTGAAAAGAGTTGTAGCTAGTTGTAGCCTGTTCTCCCAGGCAAGCAGCAACAGGACAAGAGAACACAGTCTTAAGCTGCACCAGGGGAGGTTTAGGCTGGACAGTAAAAAGATTTTTTTCATAGAAAGGGTGATTGGGCATTGTAATGGGCTGACCATGGAGGTGTGGAGTCACTGTCCCTGGAGGTGTTTAAGGAAAGATTGGACATGACATTTAGTGCAGTATATTAGGTCATAGGTTGGACTCAAGAGGTCTTTTCCAGTCTAATTTATTCTGTGATATATATATATGTATGGACTCACTTGATCAAGACGAGTTGTGTTGTGTTGTATTCCATGCTACACTGCTAGTAGGGAACATTTTGATTTAGATTTTAGAATCTGTAACTCCTGTTTGGTGAATTAGATGCCAGACTTAAAAGTTTTATGCATTTTATTGTTGGTTACTATAGCAAAGACTGGGGAAAAAATTTTTTCTTTGTTAAATTACCCCAGGTCTGGGCAAATTCCACTAACTTGTCTACCCTTCCAGGGAGCACTGGCATTTCCTCTGTTCCCTAACACATTTTGGAAGAATAACTCAAGAAATTGATGGTATGGGTTCCCATGAAGCCCTGAATTGCTGATTGCCAGAGAATCCCCGTATGTCCATATTCCTAGTGAATTAAACGCATCACTTTACATGAATATTGAAGGAGAAGATCTAGGAAAGGTTTACAGATATAAGACAACATTCAGTTAGATATGGAATCCTGCCTCTGTAGATGTTACCATCAAATGAGGAAGATTCAGGTAGAAGCTGTTACGGTGTAGGTATGGTATACTTCAATTTAGTGTTCCCACTGAAAACACTCCAAACCATGTGCCACTCATTCACTCACTCACTCCCTCCTGCCCCTTCCCCTGGTAGGCAGCTGAGCTGAGAGAGTTGGAGGCACAAAAGGTAAAGGTGATGAGCTGAGATAAGAACAATTTACTGAAAGCAGCAATGAAATAACACAACAAACTATAGCAGGAACAATATTAATCACAGAGTGTACAAGAAAAATGTGAATGATTTTCATGTGATTTCTAATCACAGAACGCCCCTGACAATACTCGAATGTTAGTCTACGTGATCTGGATGATACTCCTTTACCCTGTCTGAAAAAAACCTCCCTTTTCCTCACCCCCGGAATTGAGGTGAGGTGGTGTTGCCAAAAATTGAAAGAAAAGCTTTCCAAACAATATTAAAATTGATAACATAAAGAGCTGTTCTTCAATGCAAGCTTTTGGGTACATATATTATACCTATGCACATGCACAGCATCGAATTTTCACAATTTTACTAAGTTTAACTAATTAGTATATCTAGAAAGTACATCCAATGGAACAGTTGCCCTGGTAACCCACCCTTGTGTCTGCCCCTTTGGAGCCCCTCTAAGGGTTCTTAGCCTTATATTTTGCTATGTCTGTGAAGTACCTTGTTATTTTGGCCCAGGTGCTGGTGCAAACAGGATGTCCTTGTTAGAGGTTCTTTTCTCTGAAAATAAAATCAAACAATTTCAAGGGTGTGGCATAATATGTTAGAAAGGGTAACTATTGTTCTAAAGAGTGATAAAGTGCTAGAAACTATACAGGCATATATTAAAAATCTACAAAGCTACATACCCATAAAAAAGCTAAAAAATTTTAGGCATCAGTGGTATAGAATGGAACACTGGTTTGGACCATTATTCTACTAGTAATTGTTATAATAACTTACGTGCTGCTGCATGTTGCCTCAAAACGGGCTGTAAACAAATTAAGAAGGGAATAAAAGGAACTACCCAAAGTGAGGCAAAACAAACGGTTTTATAAATGGAAAGGGATAATAAGCATAAGGAAGAAATTGAAATACTTAGAGTTATGTCTGCAAATAATAAGTATCACAGAAGGGAGGAATGAAGGGGAAATTCAGACGGTAACTCTCAGGGACAATAATTCGGGCCTGAAGAACTACCCAGTTTAGCAGACAAGAAGGTCTGACTACAAAACCTGGTTTAACTGGGTGGAGGTGGCAATGCAACAGGGTAAACAATTTCATACAGGAGAGCATAAATTCACTTGCAGAAAGGATGAGCAGTACCACAGTAATGACTTGTAACAGTGTGATTGGTACAGTGCAAGCACACAAAGAATTGGCTTCTGTCACATCGTCGCTGCCTGTCTGTTGAACCAGAAAGGGTGTGAGGCTCTGCTCAATGCATTGCACAATAAATCTCTTTATACTCAAGCATGAACCTGTGTTTCATTTGCCTCAAAAGGTGTGAGAAAAAAACCTGCAACATTCACAATTAAAAAACCAAGACAAAAAAAAACCACCACCACCACCAACAACAAAAAAAACCCACCCCAAACCAACCAAACAAACAAAAATCCCACAAAAAAACCCCCAAAAAACCTCCAAAACAAACCCTCTCTATTATCTATTGCATATTTACCATTAAATGATTCTTTGGCTTTGAATAATCTTTGGAGAGCTCCTTCCTCTGAATGATGCTGAAGTACTACCAGTATCCACCTCTCTAAGCCTATGTTGTTATATGGCTGAGTGCCAGTAAATAGTTTTGGGGCCAAATTTTGAGATACTGTACTCCAAGTAATGAGCATGGAAAGGTGTAATGAGAATAGTTTATTGAAAAGCTACAAAAAAGTCCGTTCCCAGGTTTACAGGGCGACTGTCCCATGCACATCCTCAAACTTCATAATCCTTTGTCTGCTGTCATTGCTCTAAATTTATCTTATTCCATACAGCAGAAAAGAAAGTCTGTGCACTCTTTGTACTGCTCCTTACCACCATGTAATCTCACAGCTTTGGCACATGTAACATGCTATGTTCTACCAGTCTTCTGGGATACTACCCCAAAGAAGCGGTTGCTTCCTGTACCACAGGCCAGGCTCTCATTCTCAGAATCTGAGTCCTCCCTATGATGGCCAGTTAAGAATCATCTGCATGGACTGTTCTGACTAAAATGGCTGTACCCTTTTTCTGTGTCGTCCTCCACTCTGTCACGTTGCCTTTGAGATATTTTATCCCCTTCCTTCATCATGTAGTCTGTGCTCTAACAGTGCTGCTAAAAATTCAGTCTGGGACTATTAACCCAAATAAAAATTTGCATGTGAACCTCAAGGTGACTCCTCAGACAACCTTGCATCCTCAACACAGTTCTATATCCCATTGTCCTTTATAACTACTACTCACACCTACCCACAGTTTTTTACCTGATTCATCACACTCCTATACTTCTCATATTTTTATCATAGCAATCATAAAATTTGTTCTGGCCACCTTAACTTTTCTGAACAGCTCTTAAGACTGCTGGTAGCTACTTTGCAAGAACATATAGTTATAAAACCCTCAAACTGAAAGGACATGTACTGGGATTCAAAATATTCCCAAGGTGCACAAATCTGGTGCCCGTGTTGCCGTCCTTCTTTGACTACCTGCTCTTCTCATTCCTGTAGTGCAGTTTGAGCAGGTATTGTCTTACTGATCAGACACTGACTTGTGAACCTCATCAGTGCACAGCTCTCAGAACCAGTAGAAAGTTCACAGCAAATACATTTGCTTTCTTCTTTTGCCCTGCTCATGTTGCTTGCCTTCAGCTGCTTTCATAAACTTTTTAGACAAGCTCAGAGGGGACATGCATCTGTGAACTGAAAGAGAGCTAAAAAGGACAGAGAAAAGGGGTCCATGGCTGGGAATTAATTCTGCAGGCAGCTGGTCATGATTTGACCTCTCTCTCTCTTTTCTGAGAGACTATTCCCTATAAGAATGCGAGACAAGTTATTTTCAAGAGTCCATTTCAATCTTACAAACCCCAGGTCCAAAGAACCCTTATATTCACGATAAGCATAAGTTGCAGTAATTCTGAAGAGAGAAGCTCTGGTCTATTAGTAGCCATTCTTCCAAACAAGTGCCTCCAAGGGAAAAGAAATGATGCAATCTCCAGAAGTGCTCTTGATTCTGCAAAGAGTCTGGAAGCATCCTCTGTTCTGCCCTGGAACAGCTGGAGTTCAAAGGATCTGCAGATGATTGATTCACTGTGTTCAATACACGTACTTGTCTGAGAAAAAAACCTGAGTTGGGTCATCTCCAAAATAGGCTCTGCAACAGGCCTGGGGTTCAGAAAGGAAAATCCTTTAATGTTAGCTCTTTGTGGACAATTCTGTCTAAATTCTTGTTCAGACAATCCACTAATTTGATTTAGAGATCAAATTGGAAGGGTGTTTATTTTTGACTGGTTTCTGCATTTTTCAGAATAATTTATGGTCTGAGAGGGAGAACTATATTAGGGGCCTCTATTAAATGCAGAATAGCCTTCTTAGACTTCATCTTTTCTATTTTGGTGTGGTATTTCCCAATGAGGCAGGAGACAGATACTTTTTTACAGTATCTTGTGTGACTTCTGGAATGTTGGGTGGAATTAATATCAGGGGGTACTACTTGGGGTGTGCTTGCTCTTAAGGTCTATTTTTGCTCAGAGATTGGATGTATGATAAGAAAAAAAGGTCTACTGGAAAAAGAGAATGTGTTTTTCAATCTTACCAGCATAAAGTGTCTGTCATATAGTGACAAGTATCCCATCTTTTCACTTGTACAAGAAGTCTTCTTGCTGTCAAACTCACATTGGCCTTTTCAGGTCCTTCCTGGAATGTGCCAGTCTCTCAGTATTATTGAGTGCTGTCCTCTTCTGCCATTACTATTGGCTCTCTTCAAAGCAGCAGGTATGTGGGTTGTCTTGCAAATAGCAGGAAGTGGTATCCACAAACATGCTAGTAAGCCTTAACAGTGGATTCATTAAGGGAGGAATGAATATCCTCTTTTTGTGGCACTCAGGTGGACCAGGTGAATAACCAGGCTCACATTTTTAGACTGAACAACTCTGATGCACACAGGCATCAAAAGGCACAAAAAGTGCCTTCAATAAAGTACTGAATTCCATTTTCCCTTCTTCACAGCTTGTGCTAATAAGTGTAGGAAAGCAATTATGAAAATAATTTAATATGCATTTATTTGGAGGGAGGCAGATGGAAACTATATAGGGACTATCTGTTGAAGATCAGATGGAGAAAAAATAATATACTAGAAGAATGAAGGTTACTGGGGGTGTTATGGGGGTTTATGGGATATCACACCCAACTCATGTTCCTCTGAAATGTTCCTAGGGCTAGCAATATGTATATAGATTACATGCCTCAGTTTGGGACTTTTGGAAGCAAGCATATCTATCTTCTGTGCTGGAATTAATGTTAAATTTAAAATAGCTAAATGTAGGTGCATTTATGTGAGTGTTTAAGTGTGTGATGAATGTACAAAGATGTGTTAGGCTGTGGGGATATAATCAATATCCCCAATGGTTCTTAGAGAGCTGTTCAGCCAACCAAACCTTACAGAGGGGATGCTGTTTTAAAAGTACAGATACCTACTGTCAATTAAGATACTGTAGAGTATATAAACAAACAAATGGGGCTTCCAGATATGGCACAGATGTTATAGGAGTTACTCAGACTTACTGATATTCTACTGAAATCAAGTGGGACAGCCTGCACTGTCTGAAATGAGACCAGATCTCCAGTTAATACAGCCAGTGAAGAATGGAGTGATTCAGACGGTAGAGTTTTGATGCACTTGTTCATGTGCATGGTATCTAGTGTCATCTGGAATACCTTAAGGTATAATGCTTGTTTACTCAGATGCAAGTCCAAAAACAAAGGTCTTCCCTAAGTCTTGAACTGTATCTGCCATCTTCAACTGGATATCCAGTAGCCCAGATATCCCAGGTAAGTGATTCTATATAACTATGTGCCAGCAAATGAGCTGAGCCCACAATATTAATACTTTATAAAAATAAATGTGCCAATGCTTCATAGATAATTTTAAAACATGTTTTAGCCATAATTTTATTAGCAGGTTATTTTATTTATATGGTAAAAAGAGAAATACCTAATTTCTATCTGTGTCACTCACACTGACAACTACATGTACATACTAATAATTTCCTGTCATCTTTTACCCTCCAGCTCTCATCTTCAATGAATGCAAAAAGTTCTGAGGCCTCAGTGTGAATCAAGCTCAAATAAAGTAAAGAATATTTTGCTAGTGCTATACTGGTTCCTGAGATGATAGTAATATTACTCTTATCCCAGAATAATAGTGTATTCATTGTACAGTGTCTCAGAACTGGAATGTCATAAAAAATATATATCACCCTCCAACTTCCACATGACACCAGTAATTCCTAGTCTGGACTACAAATGTGTGCTGATTTTATAATTAATTAATTTTCTTCACAGTACCTAATATTGGCCTGTGTCTTGGATTCGTGATGAAAACAGTGCTGATAACCGAGGGAGGTTTTCATTATGGCTGAGTTTTCTCACACAGAGCCAAGGCCTCGTCTGCTCCTTACCCAACCCCACCAGAAAGGAGGATGGGGTGCACAAGGAGTTGGGAGGGGACACAGCAAGGAGAGCTGATCCCAAATGACTCAATGCATATCACATATTGTATGGCAGCATGCTTAGCATATAAATCTAGGGGAGAAGAAGGAAGTGGGTCACGTTTAGAGTGATGATATTTTGTCTTCCCAAG
>WEKY01038431.1:5099-47052 GCA_013390045.1 Picathartes gymnocephalus
TATGCAGGCCTTTTTATTTTTTTTGTATTTATAAGATTTATATGCCACTGCTAAGAGAATGAACCACAAGCTCTATTTCATCTTCAGAAACTTACTGATCTTCCTAGGAAAGTAATACTTTGGAAGTGGAAATATTAAACATTTTGAAGTGCTGTGTTAAAAATACGTTAGAAACTTGTCAAGAGAGATAATACTAGATTCAGACAAAACTCATCTAAAACAGTTTAGTTTTTAAAATTAATATATGTAACTAATACAGTATTCCTATAACTATTACACCTGGTTTTTGTGCCCACAAAATCTAACTATATTCTATGACCAGGAGGACAGAATTTATCCCTTAAACAAGGCAAATACTTTTTGTTCTAGAGACAATGTAAAGGACCTAGTTGAATTTTGATTTATTTCTTAAAGTTACTATGTAGGCAAAATGATTGTTGAATAATTGATCTATTTCATCACATGTATTTTGTAAAAATTTACTAGCATAAAAATATGCATCTCTGCAGATTTCAGGTGGCATTAGTAGGCCTCATCAACATTAACCAACAGCTAAACCTCAATGTTCTTTTGTACAAAACATAAAATTTACACACCCCAGCCACAAAATCCTCACTCACACAATCCTGAATCAGATATTTACACCTGTTTTCTGTGAAATATGTTTTCCTAAAATAAAGGCCAAAAAAGAACTAAATCTCAAGTTTAATTGGGATCAGTTATTTGCACTACAGTTTCTTTTTGAAGGACTGGATCCTAGTTTAAAATTACATTGATGTCCAGTGTGTACGAGTTTCCTCTCCATCAAACTTCTTTATTTTATATATAGCTGATACTTGAGCAAATATCAAGTTATGCTCAAATGAAAGAATTTACATGGAATGTTTGTAGTCTTATTTAAAATGAAAGATTCATGAACTTTTAAACATAACCTGGTGCTTTTTCCCTTATACTGAATTTCTGATTTCCACAGTTTTTGCATGCCAAGTAGAAGTAAACCCTATTCAAAACTTGATTTTCACTTCACCACAGAGAGTTGTTTTGGGAAGCTTGTTCTAGCTTGACATTTAGAAGAATAACTTATCCTCATTGTGACACAGTGAGGGACAGAAACTCATGTGAAACAACATCAATAGTTACTTTGTGTGTAATTATGTCTGAGACTTGAGGTGATGGTGTGTGTAATTTCAGAGTTTTTCAAACAAAATTTTAATTTCCCCCAAAATGTACGAATATTGTATCCACCTGCAATAGAAAAAAACACTATCAATGTCGTATCCTCAAAAAGGCTTGTTTCTTAGACTTATTTTGGGGGTTGTGTATTAGGTAATATTGCTCAAATTGTTTTGAAGGTGAGTCTTGTATTCCTGGGGGGAGAGTGGCAGGGAGGGTGAGATTTGAAAAGTTTTTGAAGCAATTGTGTTAGGGAAAGCAGTAATGGTGCATGGCTTTGTGAACATTTAAAAGTGCTGACACATTGTTTTCACTACTGCATGTGAAATTTAAGAACTAATGGAAATATCAAAGTTTCTGTTACTGTATCTGTCAATATGTCAGCTTCGGGAGCAGTCATGCCTTACTTTCTGTGCACTGCAGAAGTACAATTTGAACTTGTGGTTACAGGTGGGTGAATGCTACCTCTAAATTGCATCATTCTGACTCACACATAGTATTCAAGCTCATAACTTTGAAATACAAGCAGTCTAAGCTCTTGGGCTTAAATTCTGTGTACCCTAATTCCTTTAGGTGTGAGGTCTAGGTAATAAAAACATAGCTTTTCTGCCTTTGAATCCTGCACGAGTGAACATTTTTGTTTTGTATATTTCTGTACCAAACAAACCAAACCCAATCCAAATAACATATTTTTATGTGATCTAAACACTTGAAGCAAATTCTCTTTCATTACTAAGAATTATTAAGTAAATTGAGTTTAAATTAAAATCTGCTCTTTATAAAGTACAGAAATTTAAGTAATGTGTAATTGTACTAGCTTCTTTTTTTTTTTTCTTGTTATTTTCTTTCCCTTAAAAACTGCAGTAAAATTCAACTGAGAATGTGGAACTATGGAAGTGACATAACATCACAAATATTCACAATTAATTGTTTCAAAGAGTGTTTTTAAAAAGAATGCAAAATTATTGAAAGGAATACACTGGATACAGCTTTATCATAAAAAGCACAGTGAACATTATTAATTAAAAATAATAACATAATTTCTTATGTAAAAAATATGTGCGATTTTAATTTTTCTACCATGAGCTTTTTCAAATGGGTCAGAGAACTACTGACTAGCCTGTTTTAGACACTGTTTAGCTGTAATTCAATTAGCCTTAGTTTAGGACAGACATTCTCTCCTTGGAGGAAGGTAAGACATTTGGTAGATGAGGCATTGCATGTCTCAGCTGAGGAACTCTGAAGTATTTCCCATTCTCTGGCATCACCAGAGGGGTCTGTTCTGACTTCATGCTGACTGCAAAGTCCCAGTGTCCATTAGGGGATGTCCCAGTACTGCATCCAGTGCTGCAGTTTGAGGAAGGTAATTCTTCATCTCTACTCAGCATTGCTGTGATCCTCAGGGGTGAAGGGACGAGCTCCAGGCTCCACATTACGAGGGAGACATGGACTCACTAGAGTCCACTTAAGGGCCATGAATACTGCAGAGGGACAGGAGCACCTCTCATACATAGAGACCCTGGGAGACACGGGAATGTTTAGGTGGCAGAAAGAAGGCTTGAGGGAATCTTATTGATGTGTATAAATACCTGATGAGAAGCAATAATCAAGAAATAGACAGAGTCTTCTCAGTGCTTCAGTGATTCAGGACAGCAGTGAATGGGCACAAATTGTGTTAAACACTGGAACAGATTGCTCAGTGATTCTGTGGACTCTCCATCCTTGGAGATATTTAAAAACTAACTGGACACCATTCCAGGAGCCTACCATTGTTGTCCCTCCTCTGAGCAGTGGTTTGGACTGGATAACCTTCAGAGATGATTTCCATCCTCAATCATTCAATGGGTCCATGATTTTGTGTTATTTTAAACGTCACTTCAGAGAGCAGGGCTGGAAGGCAGTTTGAAGAACATCTTCCCTTCAGTGTCTCTGTAGACTTATGTTTCTCCAATAGATGCCTAGGAGTTAATTGGCATGCAAACCAGCAGCTACAGAAAGAGAACCTAGAGTATTATGGGATATATGTAGTTCTGAAATCAATCTGGTCATGGTGTATTTCCTCATGATCAGTTCAATTTTCATACTAATTAATTCTGTGAAAGACATAAGATCATCAGTCTGGTTGTGCTAGTTTTTGCTGCATCCTACTCATGTTATGCTGTAGTTGAAGAAACATACATGCATATCTCTATATATACGTGTGTGTGTGTTTACAGCTGAAGAGTTTGGAGTTCAGACTGGCTATATAAGGACCTATAAGTCAGGTATATGGAATGAAAGGTATGAAACTTTAGTCTTTTTTTCTTTTTTTGGAATTCATTGCATACTGCTTCCTTCTGAAATAGTTTTCTGTGAGTTCAGTCTTTTTTATATCATGTGCTAGTCTTTGCTCTCTTGATTCAGTGGCTCAGTCACCTATTGATCTTCACTGCTATTGGTATAGACAAGACAGTAAAACTACCTGTTTGATCTGATGAATACCGCTGAATTCTACCCCTTAATTTCCCCCAGCAAAAACCCATCTGGGACATTTCAGTCTTTAAATGAAGTGGTTGATACCATACTCAGTGGGAAACAACTGAAGTAAACAAAATTAAAGACATACTTTTTTTCTGATTTTTGTTTGGTGTTTCACAGGGACTGCTGGTGTTATAAACTGTGCATCAGGTAGCTTTCTGTGCTATGGGACTGAAAAACACTGCTGTATAAACATAGAAATTCTATGGTGTGCTATAAGTTCCAGACATCTGGTGTTTAATACTAAGACTTTGCAGGCTTTTCCTCAGCTTGTCAGTCCAAAGAATAGCTCCTTCTTCCTTCCCATTACCTTTATTAATTTTGTGAACTTTTGGACAGAAAAGAAAGCAAAGTTGTCCTTGTGCTCTTCAGTTTACTTCTATTCAATATGAAGAGCATTCTGCAAATGATGAAGCCATATTGGAAAATACTTCCTCTACAAGATACTGACATTTCATTCAAATCATAACCTCTTGTAGTGCACAAAAAGCTGTAGGTTAGCAACACTGTCCTTTACATATGCTGTCAAAGTAAGCATTCCTGCTTTAAGCCCAGAATAAATTACAGTCCTCAGCGGTTAAACTCAAAATGAAAGACAAGACACTCTATCTGCTCATAAGTAAACCTTTTCTTTTCTGTCCTATCAAGTAGTTTTCAGAAGTCTGTTCATTTTGAGGACATATCTCAATAGTGGTCTATTACAGCTCTTATTTTCCTTCTGCTATTTGATCTCATGATAATGTATCCATGTCATCACCCGACTGTACAGAGTAGCTCTTTCTTTGCTTTTCCTTGGTTCTGTTTGTTTCCTTTCATCATCTGTGCAGGTGCTATTCCACCATCTTTCTCTCATTTCACAGCAGTAGCTCTTCCCTTCACTCTTTCAGACATGACAACTAACTGCCTTTTTAACAACTATTTTGACCTGAACTACTTTACTGATAATGACCTTGTTGTGGTCTAATACCAAAATATCTTTCTTCATTTTTTCTTTAATATTTTTTCCAGATGTCGAAAAATAAATAGACTATTTCCTATTGAAAAAAATATAAAAATTTTGTTAGCATCCACTTCATCTGCTCAGGTCAGCACGTCCCTGTCAATCAGTGTTGACTAAAGAGACACTGACTTCTTTTGCATCTTACTCTTTCCTGATAGTCACCAAAGAAATGAAGAGCAGTCAGGACCTCTGTTCACATGCTAAACTCAATTTCATTTTTGTTATCTTGGCATGGTCTATTACTTAGTGAAGCTTCTCTCTGTAATTTAGATATGAATCTTCCTTAGGAAATTTAACTTGATCCTGCTGAAACTAATGGGAAAATTATCATGAAGTTGCTTATTTTTTAAGTGGTGTTATATACAAATGCCTGCTTATAAATGTCAGAAATGAAGATGTGTACAGATATGCAGAGTATGTCTAAACTTTCACGGCTGAATATTAATGTTTACATATGTAAAAAAAAGTGGCTCTTGTGAAATGAAATAGATACATTATTTTTAAGCCTAGTAAGAGTTAAAATTGTTTTCTTTAGTATCTGCAGATAAAAATTCTTATCTGTTTTTTTTTTATTTATTGTTTTAGTGTTTCCTAATTTTATACTATGAATATTAATATGACATATTTCAATAACAAGGTAACGTTGTTTCATCATGCTCTAAGACATGATGAAAAGGGAGCAAGGCACATCAACCCCTTCTGGTTAAAGCTGGAACTAGGAAACTGACCAAGGTATAAACACAATTTCTCTCTGGTGAAGATAGAACCTTTTATAAAATGGATTTCCATAAGGCCATGTTTCTATAAAAATCTAATGCAGTCACAAAACCATAAGAATTACCACCTTCCACAGAAGAGTTTAGTTTAGTACTTAGCATATTGGTTCAGAAACTGGTATTCTTAGCTTTACCTGCTTCCTCCACAGGCTCAACAATGTTGAATTCCCAAATCATGTATCCTTACAAATGACATAGTCTTCCTGCTATAGGCCCTCTGTCTTCCATCACAGTATTAGCCACAGATATGGAAAAGAAAGAAAATATTTAAAGACAAAGAATGATCAATGAAACAGAATACATGGAAGTCTCAAATATTCACTCTATGCATTCAACAACTTTCACAAAAGCATTCAGTGGAAAGCAGTACTTATTGCTGCACTAAAGGAAAAGGGGTAACACATGTTCCTTCAAATTTTTTTTCAGTCTTTTGTTAGCTTTTATTTCTGCCAACAAAAGGGCATAAAAAGCAGAATGAACATCATAGAATCACTGAATTGTAGAATCATTAGGGCTGGAAAATAGCTCCAAGATCAACAAGTCTAACCTTTGACCGAGCACATCCATGCCAACTAAACTATAGCACCAAGTGCCATGACCATTCATTTCTTGAACACTTCCAGGGATGGTGACTCCTTTTCTTCAGATTAAACACCCCCAGCTCCCCCAGCTGTTCCTCACAGGACTTGTGCTCCAACCTGTTCCCCAGCTCCATTGCCCTTCTCTGGACTCGCTCCAGCACCTCAATGTCCTTCTTGTAGTGAGGGGCCCAAAACTGAACACAGGATTCCAGGTGCAACTTCACCAGTGCTGAGTATAGGGGGAGAATCACTGCCCTGGTCCTGCTGGCCACACTGTTTCTGCTATAATATTGCATTTTTTGGAAAAAAATATACTAAATGAAAGACAACTTTAAAATCCTAGTTGTCCAAGATGGCATCTTATTCATCTTTTCCCTTTTTGATGGCCCATTTCTTTTTAGAGATTTGTTTCAACACGATTTGTTTCCACAAAACAATACTTTTAAAGCACCAGAACCAGTTGATCATGATTTAAAAATATAATGAAAATGTTTACACCTGCAGTAACCCAAGGAAAAAGTTAAGTAATGAGTAGCAGATAAAATCTTTGACAGTTTCAGAGTTAATGTTCTTGTTTATACAACAAATATATCAAAATTTAATAATTTTTCAATGTCTACATTACATGTTAAAATTCTCTGATGATTCTTCTTAATCTTGAAGTTTGAAAAATGAGCAGAAAATTACATTAATCCATTTTCAGGAGAATTAATGTAACAAAAGATAGAGGTATGTCTTGGCAGTGAAAAAACAATAGCAAATTTGTGTCCTTGATTTCTAAGGCTTTAAATAAATTGAAAGCTCATTAAGCAATGAGTTAGACCTTGTCCCTATTCAAGTCCATCCAATATTAAATATACTGTTATTCACCAAAAAATAATTTTTTTCAGTATGCCATATTTTGTTCAAAATTGCACCTCCATTTTGTTCACTGTATTGAAGATGTAGAAACCTCTGTGCCAATTAAGAGGAATAAATTTTCTGACTAGTTAGGAACTATTCAAGTAAGATGAGTCATCTCCCATTTCTGTCTCCTACCTAATTTTGATAGGTCTTCTATAGTTTGAATATGCAAAATTTTAGGTAAAGCTCTTATGAAGTGTTAATGAGCAAACCTGTGAGAAAACACAGACATTCTCATTCATCATCTCTTAGTTTGATTTGTAATTTATTTTGGTTATTTGGTTATTTTGATTTGTAATTTATTTTGGTTATTTGTATATAACCATTATCTCTAAAAAATTAACTTGTGTATGGAGGGAATACTATCTTCCACTTTCTGCTGCTCAAGAGGCTATTTTATTGTGTGCTGTGGCCTCCCCCATCCCAAACCCAGCCAGAGCTGATTTTCGGGACAGCTGCTGGGCTTGGTTTTCCTTGTGGATACATTCTTCTCCTTAGACCTGAGATAACTGGACAATAGTATCACTCTTATCTCAAGTTCATGTTAGGTGGTTTAATTCACAGTCCAGTTCCAGTCAGAAGAAATATTTAGATGGGGAGGGGGTTTCGGTTGTTGCAGCTTCTTTATACAATTTTGGCCAAGGTCCTTTTTCAACAATGTTTAAGCCATTACCCATAGCATTTCAGTTTCTCACAAGGTATTAATTCAAATGTATGTCCAAAACTTACTATTCTTACATTATAAGAATAAAGCTACTCCTGGGCCTAAATGTGGGGTCATAGTGGCGATGATCTTCATATATTAGTGAGCAGGATCTCCCTGCCTTGGAAATGTGAGTTTATAATTCAATGTCTGGGCTACAGTCACTTCCAAAGATTGATTTCTTTCTGATACTATCTAAAACACCTAGAAAAGGAGAAAGTGAAAATAAGAGCTGACTAGTTAACTTTTTACCCTGAACATAAATCCCTGAAGAATGCAAAGAACAACCACAAAGACCTCCTATGAGAAGGCATGAGAACTTTTTTGTTGCAATATATCTCATCAGGAATGAAAGCAATAAACACACTTAACTGCCAAGCTAAGGAAATCTAATCATTAGCTGAACTGCTTAGCAAATGGTCCATTTTAAGTGGTTCAATTCACAAGTCACTTAGGGATGACAACACAGTAGCAAATGCACGAGGGACCAGGAGAAAAGTCATAAGTGATACATAATGGAGGCAAACTGATACAATCATGAATCCTTAGCAAATGGACCTTAAATGCAATGACACCTGCATGTTAAAATATGTTATGAGAAACCTCATGAATAGAATCCTCACTGTTTGCATATCAAGATTCAATGTTTATTTGGTTTTACATTCTAGTTCCAACTTTCTATAGTAACAGAAAATTCACTCTAAAAAATGTCAATGGAGCTGGAGCTTCTAAATTTCTTGAACACTTTGAAAGTTACATGTTGCGGCAGCGGGCTGTTGGTAATGTGCCACAACCTTCCGAAAGTACCTCCAGCAAAGAGCTGCTCAGCGTCACAGGCACGCTTCCCCAGGAACACACAGACAGCGGAGAGCTTTGTAATCCTCCGATGAAGAGAAACGGGAAGGGTTCTCCTATGGAGTTCCACGGCATTTATTGCAGCCACACGTGAAGGAATCCAGTGACAAGAGCAAGAACAATAGGAGGGTACAGGGGTTTTACGTGAAGATGGGGCAGAGAGAGCATCAGGGCCAATAATCTGAGGGCTCAGGGGCGGCACACAGGAGGCACCAGGGTGTGTGGGCCAATGGGAGGATAGTGAAGGAGTGGCCACGGAACAGGGACCAACAGGGAGCTGAGGAAGGGAGAACAATCTGGAACCTGACCTTGCAGGGAAGAAAAGGGGCAGGGAGACAGCCTCCACAGTTACATACTCGTAACATTAGTGGTATTTCCAAAAGGGATGTGAAAGCATTGTCTGGTTAAGTTATGGACTGTTTTGTTCTGTAATAGCATTCATTTTCTTTGTATTAGCTTGTATGTGCTGTTTCGGATTTGTGTAAAAACAGTATTTGTGATACAGGGATGTTTCATTTATTTATTGCTGAACAGTGCTTACACTGTGTACTGGGTTTGCTTGGCCAGGTTTAGTAGCAGCAGGTTTAGGGCTGTAGGGGTAACTTCTGTGAGAAGCTGCTATAAGTTTCCCCATGTCCAACAGAGCCAATGCCTGCTGACTTCCAGATGGGCCCACTGCTGGCCAAGCCAAGCCCATCAGTGATGGTGGTAGAGCCTCTGGGATATCATTAAAAGCAGGGAAAAAACCTGTGCAATGGCAATGGCAGCCAGAGAGAAGAGTGAGAACATGTGACAGCAACAACTCTGCAAACACCAAGGTCAGTGCAGAAATAGGGGGAGGAGGTAAGCCAGGAGCCAGAGCAGAGATTCCCCTGCAGCTCATGGTGAAGACCATGGTGAGGCAGCTGTGCCCCTGTTGTGCTTTAGGAATGACACTCCTCAGCTGAGTGCCCCCACCAAGACTCTCCAAAACCATGCATTGGTCTCTTTCACTCTCTTCTACAACCTGTGGTGAGGTGGGATTGAGTTGAGAATTCGAGGCACAAAAGGCAAAGATCACAGGTTGAGATAAAAACAGTTTATGGAAAGAGCAATGAGATAAGGAAATGAAATAACAGTAATAATAAGTAACAGCAATTATATTAACAACAAAAGTATACAAAAGAGAGGGTGATTCACATGCAAATATGCTTACCCCAGACAATATGAACAATACTGGCTTCCCCTCCCTTCCTTCCCATATTTTTCTTGACTGGAAGGAATGCTCTTCTTCTCCAAAGGGAGAGAGAGAGCCTTTCCCCCTCACCCCTGGCAATGACATAAGGTCCTACTGAATAACATTAGAGACCTGGCCATGCCATTTCCCAGCTACTGCAAAAAATTAACCCCCATCCTGGGCAAAACCAGGGCACTCTTGCAGCCATGAAGGTCCACAGTGGAGTAAATATTCACCTGCAGCCAGTGGAGGACCCCACATTGGAGCGAGTGAAGTGGGAAGAATTCTCCCGCAGAGGGGGAAGGGGCGGCAGAGATGATGTGTGATGAACTGACTGCAGCCTCCACTCCCTGCCCCCTGAGCCACGGTGGGGGAAAACATAGAGAAAACTGGAAGTAAAGTTAAGCCCAGGAAGAAGGGAGGGGTGAAGGGAAAGTGTTTTGATGATTTGATTTTGTTTCTCATTATTCTACTGTGATTTGATTGATAATAAATTAAACTACTTCTCCAAGTCAAGCCTGTTTTGCCCATGACAATAAGTGGTGAGTGATCTCTCACTGTCCTTATCTTGACCCATGAGCCTTTATTTATATTTTCTCTCACCTGCTCAGCTGAGGAGGGGTAATGACAGAGTTGCTTTGGTGGGCACCTGGTATCAGCCATGGTCAACCTGCCACCTGGTGTCCAGAATGTCTGTGTTTCTTGTACTGCCCATCCTAGGAGATAAGCTGGGGATCCACAAGTTGGGAGGGGTCACAGCTGACCCAAACCAATTGAACAGATATAAGACTAAGAAGGACATGGATCTGTTGGAGTGAGTCCAGAGGGGGCCAGGAAGACGATCAGAGGTTTGGAGCACCTCTCGTATGAAGACAGGCTGAGACAGTTGGGGTTCAGCCTGTAGAAGAAAAGGCACAGAGCAGACTTTCCAGAAGCATTCCAGTACCTAAGGGGGGGCTTTGAGAAAGCTGGAGAGAGACTTTTGACAAGGGCATGGAGGGATGGGACAAGGGAGAATGGCTTTAAATTGAAAAAGGGTAGGTTTTGATTAGATATCAGGATGAAACTTTTCATCATGATTGTGGTGAGACGCAGGAATAAGTTATCCAGAGAAGCTGTAGAGGTCCCATCTCTGATAGTGCTCAAGGCCAGTTTGGACGGAGCTTTGAGGCACTTGCTCTAGCGGAAGGTGTCCCTGCCCATGGCAGGGGGCTTGAACTAGATCATCTTTAAGGTTCTTTCCAATGCAAACCATTATATGATTCTATGACATTCCATGTCTTATGATATCACATTCTACAAGTAGAGCTCTGAGCAAGGAGATGTTCAGAGCTATGAAATTTGTCTACCCAGGTAACTGTTACCTGCTTTCCAGCAACTGGCTAAACATTGCCTGGGGTTATGACATACTGAGTGAATTCCCTATTTTTCTTTCGCTGCATGAACAGCTTTCCATCATTTATTAAATATTTATTATTGTTTGTTGCATTATCTCAAGACATGAGTTTCCTTGCTTTTGCCCTTTGAAATCACTTCCCACTCCCACTGCAAGGAGTGAGAAAACAGCTGTGTGGATCTTAGTTTCCTATCAGGCTTAAAAGGCTGGTAAAATGCTGTAAAATTGGCACTGATTACAGCAGTACAACCTATACTATTTATATAAAGCAGCCAGGTTGCCTGTCTTGTTAATGGGTGTTTATGAAGGCATTGCAGAAAACCTCTGTGCTTCCAAGCCTTTACAAGAGCTGATTTGTGAGAGCTGGGTGCAAGGGAGTAACCAATTCCCCAAAATTCTGTTCTAGCTTTGGGCAGTCATTTGGGTTCCACCTCACCAATGGTAAAACCTGGTTTTCTGCTTAAAGCACCATTTAGTATTTCCAATTAAGTGTCAAAAATACTTACTATTCTGAAGCAGACTGCCCCATATAACTTCTGATCTTAATGGTCAAAACTGCCATTTATGGGGATTTAAGGCAATGCAATCATTGCTTTTACTGAGACATGATCAGATTTGACATGTTTATTTTCTCACAAACATGCATGCACATTTTCAACATGATTTCAGTCCTAAATTCTTGTATAACTTGCATAACACCAGCTATTTCTCATACAGTTCAAAATGACGACAGGGAAAGAAAAATGAAGGGAAAGGGGAGGAACAGAGGGGGTGATGGGGAGAAAGAGAATCAACAGAAGAAAACCCAAACCCACATGCACAAATGATCAAATGGTGGATTTAGTATTTTTTCTGTCTCTGTCTCCAAAGTACTGTTGCTAGAATATGTTATAACAAAACAAAGTTCTGTGCTCCAAAATGTATCTTTTCAGTCAAGTCTTTTGAAGTCTGAAGAAAGATACTGATGTAAATACAAGCAGAAGGTATTCAGTTCCATTTAAGACTATTCACAGTAAAAAATGTTTTTTATTTTCTTCGCTTTTTATATATAGAAGGTGAAAAGTTAATTTAATTACTCTATTTGAAGGGAGCATCTCTATTTTACTTTCTAGGGGGAATATTTCACTAGCATTAAGTGATCAGAAAAAACTAAAACATCCTGTTAAGGTATGATTTCAGTGAAAAAATTAGTCACATGCAAAATGAATAGTTTAGGAAATGTCTAATTAGTTGAATACCTAAAATATGAACTAGTTAACAGTCCAGAACGTGTTTAATTGTCTGTTTCAGATTAAAGACAATTACAATGCCAATTAGTTACGGATTATTTGACACTGGTTGCTACCATATGTAACAGTTTGAATTAGATGTCACTGATACAATTATTTTGGTTCATCAGAACATCATATTTTATATATTTATTTTTCAATGCATTGTAAATAACTGTTTCCTACATGTTACTCTGCACTTCTCTTATTTAAATTAGAAAATTTTCTCCGAAGAAAACAAGCACGTGTTCTTCACTGGTTGATTGAAATTGGAAATTTCAATCTTCAGTGATTTTTGACACTTTTAAAGTGGAAAATGGTAGAAAATGTCACTGAAGTGATTATAGATATTGTTTTTGCTGGAGGGAAATCAAAATGTGGCATAAAGAGAGTTCAAAAGTGAAGATAAACAACAGGAAAATAAAAGGGAAAATGTATTTAAAAACATATGAAACATATTGATTGAAGCTGTAAGCAAGTAATCTTTAGGGATATGTGGGGTGTTTGTACTTAACACTGAACACAAGATATTTAAAAACATTTTCTACATTTTTTTACTTACTGAATTGAGATTTCTATCATCTCTATTTGTCTTTAAAACTATCTTGTCATGTTGCCAAAAATACCAGCTTTGTAATTGAAAGAAAACCTCTTTTTTAAGAGTTACTTTCACAGAATCACAGAATATTCTGGGTTGGAAGGGACCCAAAATGAACATGGAGTCTGACTCTTAGTCCTGCACTGGATAACCCCAAGAGTCACACCATGTGCCTGAGAAAATTCAGCTCTGTGAGGTTTGGTGTTGTGACCATTTTCCTGAGGACCCCATTCCAGTGTCCAACCACTCTGTGTGAAAAACTTTTTTCTAATATCCAACCTAAATCTCCCCTGACACAACTTCAGAGCATTGCCTTGGGTCCTGTCACTGGTCAGCACAGAGAAGAGATCAGTGTCTGCCCCTCCTCTTCCCCTCGCAAAGAGTTGTAACTGCAGTGAGGTCTCCCCTCAGTCTCCTCCAGGCTGAACAGACCAAGTGACCTCAGCTGCTCCTCATACAGCTTCCCCTCAAGGCCCTTCCCCATCTTTGTAGGTCTCTTTTGGATTCTCTCTAATAGCTTAGTATCTTTCTTCTATTGTAGCACCCAAACCTGCCCCCAGCACTGGAGGTGAGGCCGCCTCCGTGCAGAGCAGAGCAGGACAATCCCCTCCCTTGCCCGGCTGGCGATGCTGGGCCTGATGCCCCCCAGGACAGGGTTGGCCCTCCTGGCTGCCAGGGCACTGCTCACTCATATTCAGCTTGCCATTGACCAGGATCCCCAGGATCCCTTTCTGTGGCACTGCTTTCCAGCATCTCCTTCCCCAGTCTGTCCATACATCCAGGGTTACCCCATCCCAGGTGCAGAACCCAGCACTTTCCCTTGTTGAAATTCATATGGTTGGTGATTGCCCAACGCTCTAATTGGTCAAGCTCTCTCTGCAGGTCATCATCATCCCAAAAGGACTAGAGCTCAAATAAAGAAAAAGGAAAACATTAGGGGTTTTGGCTGAATGCATCTCTGGTTTAAACAGATCCATTTTTATTGCACCAATACTTAGATCTACAGTACAGGGGCTCAGCTATCTTAGATCAAAAGCTGTCCTCACCAGATCTGGTCCCGACTCTCACCTGTGGGCCCACAGCATAGCCCATCCCCAGGAAGGTGCCAGATGCTTGGGGCTGGGGCTGCCTCTGTGTCCCCCTGGTTGCCCTGCTTTGGGCTGGGGAGGTCGGACCAGCCCTGGCTGCCCAGCCACCCCACTGAGACCCTGATGCTCTCAGTTCCCAGGAAGCTGCCAGCCCCTGCTCCAAACCCTTCTCCCTGGTCTCTCTAACTGTCATCAGGGTGTAAGAAAGCGTGTGAGCTAAAGCCATGCAAGGACTTCAAAATTAGAGACAGAATTGGAATTACTGAGAAGAGAATAGTTAGCAGCTCAAGTATTTAAGAGGAATAGTTACATAAAAGGATAAAAAACCATAGGAATAAAACCCCAGGGCACCAGATGACGGTAACTCAGAAACCTTGAGGATGTGCCTGACATTGAGTCCTCATAGAGCTTGGCTTGTCTTCACTTGATTGAGCACTGCCTGAACATTAAAGGCTCATTGTGTCTCCCATCAGGGGTTGTGAGCATATTAATATTACACTAACTCATTAGGCCGAGCTGTCAGTTGTGTGCATTAGCCAATAAATAATTGATTTGTACATTTAGATTGTGTATCTCCAGTTTGTTGACAGTCTGTTTCCAAGTGGTATAAATAACCAGAAAAAGTGATTCTGAAATGAAGTATTAAAATATTTTCAAATCCTTAGGCATAGATTGAGACTGAGCACAACTGATGGTACTGTTCTACCAGCATAGCTGTTTTCATTACAACCAATTATCAATGTGGACTTATGAAAACAATCTTTTTTATCAGTGGAGAACTTTCAATCATAAGTTATCATCAATTCCATTTTGTTTGTTTGTTTGTTTGGGATTATTTTTGTTTGCCAGGGACATTAAATTTTTGTTTCCTTGGCTCATCAATTTATTTGAGATAAAAATATTTCTTTTTTTGCAAAATTGTAAGATTAAAATATGACTGATTTTTGTGGTGTTTATATTAAGTCCATATAGAGTGAAGTTATTATGCCTCTTCTGTCTGAATGTTCATAGTAAATAATGTAACAGTTTTGACTTTGCTCAAAAATGTTCTTCGTATTAACAAAAGTCCCTATATTGCTTAGGAAACTTATATATCTCAGAAGGTCTTATCCTGCTGGAAATTTTTCATCAGAAAAAACAATTGATTTGATCAGTTGGGAAAAATGAATTCATTCTCTTCTAAGTATATGAATTTTTTTAATAGTAAGGTGATCAATAAGTAAATTAAGCTGACATAGCAAGAGTCCTTTCTGTCAGTGCCCTAAAACCCAGGCAGTAAATTACTCAAGGATACAACAACATGGAACTTTGTTATCCATAACAGAAATTTGTGTAGATATCTGGCTTCTGCTGAAGAGGACAATGAATATTACCTTAAAAAACAGTATGAAATTTTGACTATAAGAAAACTAATGAAGAAAAAAAGTTTCCTACGAGCAGTTTTATTTTTCTCCAAAGTTCGTCAATAATTTTAAAATGTCAACACAAATGACACTGGCTTCTTTTAATCAGAGCCAGCTCTCTGTCTAATAAAGTAAGGAAAGTACTGACTTCTGACAATCAGTCAAATAACAAGGGGCTTGGGAAAAATTTACTAAAACTTGTCTTAGGGAGGCAAATGATTCAGTTGATCTAATTGCTTAGTTCATTTCTTTTTATGTTTTACCAGTCAATACATTATTTTTCTCCTCTAAGAATGTATTAATTTATTTTAAAACTGTGATTCTTTGAAATAAATGTTAAAAAAACTCAACCAAACCCACACTTTTTCTGTGAAAAGAAAGATCTAAGCCACTTGTCTCTTTCATTTCTTCACTCTGAAGGAGTGCATGACAGGATTTATGATCCTCCTGTCTCTAAAAAAGCTGAAGAATCAATGGCTAACAGTCATACAAATAAAATGCAAATATGAAATTTAACAGCTTAGGGAAAGATAAAATTATGATTGAGTAACTGTGAACTAGGAAAAGATCTGCAAGAAATCTTTCTGCAGCAAACATAAATATTTGCCAAACAAATGCTAACTGAAATCTCAACATTTTTATTCTCACCAAGGTAGAAGTTGATGCCATTTGAAGTCATAACCTGTTTTTATTTCAGAAAGACATTTTTACGTTGGCTTCATCTGACTCCTAGAAGACTGAATTGGGATGTCTGGTGGCACAGCTAGTGACATTACTGAGGTTAACAACCCTGGCTCCTGAAAGGCTGACCTATATATGGCACAGCAGCTTGATCCATGCCTGCTCCCAGTTCAGTGTGGGGCCTTATGAGAACATCAGCATGTGAGTGGAAGTCTGGGAGCATGTGAGGGTGTGAGCTGTCAATTCAGAATTTTAAAACTCAGGACTTCTAACTTTGTCAGCCTCACAAATCCTTAAGGAGACACCATACACAGAAATGTGAACAGTGATTTTTCTCAATTTAAAATGGAAACATTGAAATCTGGTCAAAGCTTGGTGCTGTTTGGTGATTATACTCAGAGATAGGACCAAACACTGAGAGATCATTTACTGATTTATTACTATTATTTCCTATACTGCTGTTATTTTTCTATCTCTATTTGCATTAACATAAAATTTTCCTTGAATAGCCATTGATATTTCTTAGTGTGCTAAGTTATTTACAAAGGGTTACAAAGCTCTTAGGTGGCATCTCTCTGATAACATATGTATGCAGTTCTTACAGTGCAGCTATCTTTGATGAAAGCTATTCTTAAAGCTGTACTTAAATTCGATATGCAATCATGTTTCTTGACTTGCTGAGACTTAATCACCAGTGCCTCTCACCTCCCATAGAGATTTACAAAGCAAACGTTTAACAGCTGGTATATCTTAGCATTGCAGGAGTAGTAAATTGATGGGACGTGATCAATCTGCAGTAGATGAAGACCAGGACTGTTAAGTTTTGGAATTATGATGCCATTGTAAATGTCTAGGAAAAGGGAGGAACAGTAAAAAGTCTGGTTCTAGAAAATTTACAGTTTTGTCACTTTCCTAATATGTTAGTCACTTTTCTAAATATTTTAATTAATTCTATATTGAAGTTTAAAACTTTTTTATATGATATAACAGTTTGCTTTTGCAACATAGTTATTTCTATGGAATGATTGAAATATTTTCTCCTACTGGAACAGTACATGCAAAGCAATGTTAAATATATATTTTAATTTTATGCCCATTAAGGCTTTACCAAGTTCATTATATTTGAAAATTATATAAATCCTTAGTCACTACTTTTTCTTGGCCACAATATTTTTTTATTCTGAGTTTCACTTCTATCTGAAGTGAGGTTGATTGGGTACAAGTACCAGCATTATTTTTCTACCTGTTCGCTTCCAGTTGTTAAATGTCTTCTCACATATCACAGCTGGTAAATATTATCAAGTTACACAGCAATTTAATAATTCAGACAATGGCTTATTCATTTTGCTTAACATTTGGGAACTAACAAAAATATCAAAACTGACACAGATCAGCCTTATATCCCTGCTATAATCAGTGGAATGAGATAGGAAACTCAAAGGCAGATTCTCATTCCTTTGTAGAGTACTTTGCTCATCTGAAACGGGAGCTGTACCCACTGACTCTCTCACTGGCTTCTTTCCCTTGAATTGTTGCCTCTGTCAAAATATTGTCCTTGTATTGTTCCTCTTCTCTGACCAATCTTTGAAATGCTTTGTTGCAACTTCACTATAAATAACTTTCAGGACCTCATAAGCAAACAGCAGAGGGAAAATGTCCTATCACCCCAGTAACCTTTCCATAACTGGAAAACTGAGAAGTAGGCATATACTTTAATCAAAACCTTTAATTCAAGGAGTTACAAAACTCTTCAGAGAAATTAGATAAACTACCCAGCTACAGATCATGCTGTATTGTATTTTGAATTCACTTGTCACATAAAATGCCATAGTTCTGCTGGTTCTATCTATCCAGATAACTCAATACTAATGAACCTCTCAAAGAAGAGGGGAAACACTTGAAACATGGTTCTCCTATCCCCTGAAAGACTCCAGTAAGCACTGAGCTACTGTAGAGGATACAGATTTCCTCCAGGTATAAATTTAAATAGCTATTGTATCTGTGGAGCTCCATCACCAGCTTCTGCCTGGAATGTAGCACCATTGAGCACCACCCTCTAGCTGCATCCATCCAGCCAATTCCTAATCCACCAAATGTTCTACCCTTCAAATCCACATCTCTCCAATTTAGTGACCTATTGCAATACAGCATAAGAGGGTGACGGGAAGAAAAGGATCTGCTATCTCCTTCTGCATTGTGCAATACCAGGGAAGTGTCAGGGAAGCTGATGTTTCGTTTATGTAGCTGTTATATGTTTGTTTCTTTTAGAAGTCATCCTATGTAGAGCTCTATCCTGGATCAGGATGTGCTGGTATATGTCCATGTGTAGATTGCAGTTTTGTAGCAGTGCCACTGCTTTGTAACTATAATTATCAGTTCCCCATTTGATTTCAAGGAGATTGGAGGTCACAACAATCATAAATGTACTCTAATAAATTCCAGTTTCTTATTTTAACAAATGTAAATGGGAAATATGATTTCCCTAGCAGAACATGAGCTAGTGATTTTGAGGGGAATATGTATTTTATTTTTTCCTTTGCTTTTTTACCTACTTATAGAAGTATAATCCAGAAGTTTTGTTAACGAAAATTGTGCCTTATTTTACCTCTTCCATGCTCCCCTTGTTTTTACCTCTCTTCAGTATTCAATGACTGACAAATTCACTAATTCTTATAATGTTTTAGGAAAGATAGCTTTTGCTAGTCAAAGAAATGAGGTGTTTTTCTTTTCTCCACTTGACCCTGTTAGAAAAAAAACACCTAAAGAAAAGCTCATAAACAGTAAAGAGAACTAGAAACATGGTTTTCTAAGGAACTCTGAAAGGTCTGACATCCAGTAGGGAATAAAAGAAGCACTCATTGTACTTCTCTGCCTTCCCTTGGGCTAGTTCTGCCCTCCCAGACTTGCCGAACCTCTGCAGAAATTGTGTGTACTTTTCATTTGTTTTCAATGTTCCTGGCAGCAGTTTTGTCAGGATTTTCACTGATTTGTATCCATTTATAATCAGAAGCTTTGTCTTCTGGGTGTATAGGGAAGCCATAATATTCACTCACAGAATATGTTTTTCATTAGCAGAAAGTGAACATGTTCTTGAAGGGATTGTATACTAATATCTCCAGGCACTGCAACTGACTGAGGGTGCTTTAACTTCTCTCTCATGAAAAGGTGTATTGTACATGAAAATACAGTTGTAAGCAATCAGAAATTTTAAGCCTCTACGTTAAAAAGAGTGTATCCACAAAATAAATCCTTTCTTTATTATTTGAAATGTTTATTATATATTGATATGAGGAAAAGACTACCCTCTCGAGGAAATATTAAAATACATATGTGGATATTTGGATGGATTTGAAAATGAAGAAAAATTTTCTTTGGGGATATTTTCCCAAAAATTTTTTCTGAGTAACCATTTATAATTATTAGCAGTGTTCCAGTTCTTCAAATAAAAACCATTAATCCTTTTAAAGGAGACAGACTTTTTTCAGATTTTTAAAGAAATACTTAAATTAAAATCCTATCTGGAACAAACCAATAACTAGTAATTATGTATTTCTTTTAAAAGTAAGGTAACTAAATATGACATGACACAAATACAGCAATAAAGATTTTCTTTCAAGGACAATGTGATGCCTATGAACTTAAAATTAACAGTTAAAATAAAGAAAAAATAGGTTTATATACAGTTTCACACAAAATATAAAAAAGTATTCAGTAAATGAAAAAACTCTGATTTTTACCCTATTTTTTTTAACACTGCCTTTTGTTAATACACATATATTTGAGGTCTTTAAGTCTGAGTACTAATATTATATAAATCAATCAAAGACTTTTAACATCAGATGTTGAGAGACATATATAATGTTGCTTCTACTTTTTTCACACTTCTTGGAACGCTTCAGACTTTTTAGCTTGTAACTATGGTTTAGATCAAAAAGCAACTAGGGGCAATTGCTATACATTCTCTTCAAGTTGTATACACATTGAAACAAATTCAGTGAAAGAACAATTTTAACAAAAACTCTTCTAATGCATTTGGTTTTCTAGTATTTATTTATAGAACAGCTATTGGCAATAGCAAATATAAGGGCAACAAAAGACCAAGAAATAATGTCTTAAAATGGGGGGTTTATGTACTACTTATGTTTTATCTTTCTGGTATTTTTTTTCTTGGTTTTTTTTTTTTTGAAAAGAAATGATGGAAGATTCAAATTCTCTGTCTCCATCTCCTGGCAGATAAGAACTAAACAAAAAATGTGGACTAGAATCCATGAAGCTGAGGGATAAAAATTATGAGGAATTAAATTTCTGTTTCTTGACCTATCTGCAGATTTTCCCCATTTCTATAATCACTTCAAGCTACTATATCATCAAGAAACAGAAAGCAATGGCAATCTTATGCAGAGAGACTCAAATCACATTGCCAATAACTCGTAGGAGTTCTTCAACACCAATTTTCCATTAGAATCAAAAAGGGTTACACCATTTAATCTACAAGTCTGCAATAAATGACAATTTGAGGATTTGATAATTTAGAAAAACCAACATTATTTCATTTCCATTTCTTGATATGCCTAAAAATAGTCATATCTTTGCTCCAACTAGTTTACTTGAAATAATGTACTTTTTCATGATGCTTACTGTAAGATAAATTGCATTTACTTTATGTGATTTCCATGTGATTTTTAGGGGTTTTTTACCTACTCACCCCCCAGAATTTTAGGTATTATTACGTATCATGCTCTAAAGCACTGTTTGTAATTTTTTTTTAATAAACAGTAAAATAAAGTTTAGAGGCAATTACACCAGGTATGTGTGTCTTTTTTTCACTAAAAGCAAAATTTTATACTGGCTAATATTTAATATACTGATATAACTAACTCTTATATTAGTTAAGATAACAAGCAATGTCCCCAATTGTTTAATGTATTGTCAAAAGGCAAACTATGTATTTTCAAATTTTATTCACATTGTAGGTCTCCAGTCTTTTCCCAAGTACTCTACTAATTTTCATTATTCATTCTATTTCAGAACACAGTATAAAAAAGGTGAAAAGAATAAGGAATATATAATTTACTACATTAAAGACCAAAACACAGTTTGTAAGGATAGGAAAACAGGGAAATGGGAAAAAGATTTTGTTATAGATTATTTTCAATTATAAAATATTCTTTTTGAAGAACACAGAAAATAGAAATGAATTCTGTAACTGACCTTTACCAATAAAATTGTGGAGTTTGTTGTCTATGGAATGCATTTAATAAAACAGAAAAAACATGAAAATGTCACCTTATAACTTAGTTTTCTAGGATGTGCTTAATTCATCTCATTTGATATTCCTCCAGAGTGTAAAGAAGACTATCAACAAGGTTAGAACCAGTATTTTACTCATATAGAAAGGAAGAATTATACTAGCATAGGTTTTACTACTGCCTATCTCAGTTCCAACTTACACACAGAGTGATAAATAAGATTTATAGAGACAGACTCCCCAGTTTAATGAGTGCTTTGAGATACATGGTACTAGAGGGAAGGTTGCTTTTAGAAACATGTACTACTGATATTGATTTAAGAAACAGAGATATACTTTAAAAATTATAAATAGGAGTAAGAAAACATTGACATTTTCCACAAACAAAAGTTCTGAGTTCACGGATTTTTTTAATATTTAGTCAGTATTGCAGTACTGAAGTTTAAGGCTTCCCATATCATCAAACAGAAAATAAGTTTCCAAAGTCACATTTCTATTTATCATAAATACATTCACAGAAACATATTATATGAGACTGTCACTATCAGACCACTAATTACAAAATATTAGGGGTCAATTTTCCACATTAACATTAATGAAAACTCTGCACAGTCATTGAACAAAGTGTTGTTGTGTGATAATAACACACTGAGGAAGACTGTAAATCATCTCAATGAAAGCCTATTCACACCTACAGTAGGTCCATCATTACTCTCTAGCACATGAACAGCTTCAGTGTGATTCTAAAACACATTTCCACTCTATGAAATATAAGAAATTATTATTAACTCATTAGGAATATTAGAATAATTTGTTATTACCTACCTTAGAATCTTATTAAAAATTTTCCCCTTTATTCATTTAATCCCACTGAATATATGAAATGTTTGCAGAATATAAATAAATGTATGCTTATTTTAGCCTACCATTTTTATAGATTCATGATTTTTTTTATATTATTCAGTGTTTTGCTGGCATTGCTTTTAACTTCCCATATGCCTCCACCAAAAAATAAAATATGTCAATCAACAGTGCAAAGTTTTTGAATGCAATGTAGAGAAATATCAGAGTGGTTTAACCTCAACTGTGTTATTTCTTGCTCAAGAGATAAATGAGACTTGAATGAGTGTGAAGTACAGCTATTCCATGTAGTTTTCTATGAATATATATATGAACATAAATCTCTCCTATGAGTTGTGAAGAAGAAAATAAATCTAGATGCTTATTTAAAGTATAAATTGACTGTTTAGTATGTGACTTTCAACGTTTTCACCTTACAGCTTGAAAATAGTTGTTACTGAGCTCTTCTGCCTCAACAAGGAACATGCTTTCCTTGCAGAGCTGCATTAGGAAATGTAAAATCCTTTTTTTCTTGTTTTCGTCAAAGAAAATCTTTTCATTCAGAGAACTTTGAGGCAAAAGAACAATAAAGATCCTCTTTTGCTAATAGAAATTAATATATGGACTTATAGCTAGTATATTTAATACACATATTTTTCTGCTGGGTCAGCCTCTGCTATGTTTTTATGTACATTGTAATGGGAGATTTTTCATTTTATATTTCACCTACCTGCAAAAATACACATCACATAGTCACATTAGGCAGTCACCTCTCCAGATTCATAAACACAGAAGATTTAGACTGGATTCACACAATTAATCAGAAACAGACTTTGTTTCACCCTGTGTTTCACTTATACCTAGTTACAGCCTCATTCAGATGGTAAAAGTGGATTTTAGATTTGTGCATCAAACCACCAATTTGTACTGAGTTTGTCACTGAACATGTAATGTGACATACGTCACCTGTCACATGCAAGGATGAATTTAACATGGGGACACAACACAATTCTATCTGACAGGCAAGAAGTTTCACTTTGCTACTTTCTCCATACTAAATTTCATACTGTAACTGAGCCTACTCTTAATATGCTGGGATAAGTGTCTCCATCTCAGAAAGATACATTCCCTTTTTGCCTGGGAAGATCATGGAATAGATTCTTCTAGAAGCTGTGCTAAGACCCCTGGAGGACAAGGAGGTGATTTGAGAGAGCCAGCACAGCCTCACCAAGGGCAATTCCTGCCTGACCAATCCAGTGGTCTTCTGTGATGGGGTGACTACCTCAGTGGAACGGGTCATAATAGTGCTACAAATGTTATTTTTCTGGACTTTGTAAAGCCTTTGACACCGTCCCCCACAGCATCCTTCTCTCTGCATTGGAAAGAGATGGATTTAACGGGTGGACTGATAGGTGGGTTAGGAATTGGTTGAATGGTCACATCCAGAGGGTAGTGGTCAATGGCTCAGAGTCCCAATGGACATCAGTGACAATGGTGTCCCTAAGGAGTCCATATCTTCATTAATGACACAGACAAAAGGATCAAGTGCTCCCTCAGTAATTTTGCAAACAACACCAAGCTAAGTGTTGTGGTGACACACCTGAAGGATAGGATCCATCCAGGGGGACCCAGACAAGCTCAAGAAGTGGCCCATGGGAATCTCATGAGATTTATCATGACCAAGCGCAAGGTGCTGCCCCTGGGTCGGGGCAACACCTGATATCAACACATGAACAACTCAAGAGCAGCCCTGTTGAAAAGGACTTGGGGGAGCTGGTGGGTGAGAGGCTGGACATGAGCTGGCATCGTGTGGCCCAGAAAGGCAATCGTGTCCTGCATCAAAAGCATTATGGCCGGCAGGGCAAGGGAGGGGATTTTACCCCACTACTCCACTCTGGTGAGATCCCACCTGCAGTGCTGCATCCAGCTCTGGGGTCCTCAGAAGAGAAAGGACATCAGCCTGTTGGAGCTAGTCCAGAGCTGGCCAACAAGATGGTCAGGGGGATAGAACACCTCTCCTTTGAGGGGAGGCCAAGAGAATTGGGACTGTTCAGCCTGGAGAAGAGATGGCCTTTGGGTGACCTAACTGCCTTCCAGTACCTGAAGGGAGCCTACAAAAAAAGTGGAGACTTTTTACTAGGACATTTAGTGACAGGAGAAAGGAGAATGGTTTTTAATTGAAAAAAAGTAGGTTTAGGTTAGATATTGGGAAGAATTTCTTTACTGTAACAATGGTAAGGCACTGGAACAGTTTGCCTAGCAAAGTTGTGGATGTCCCATCCCTGGCCATGTTCAAGGCCAGATTGGATTGGGCTTTGAGCAACCTGGTCTATCAGAAAGTGTCTCTGCCCATGGCAGGGGGCCTAGAATTAGATGATCTTTAAGGTCCTTTTCAATCCAAACCATTCTATGATTATGTGATGATTCTGTGATCATCACCATTAACAAGTCCATTTTTAAATTTGTGTTTTATAGGAGTTGGTTCCTTCATCAATTTGATGACTAATGACTGGAAGATGCCATCAGTATTTATGCAGTTTCAAGGGGACTTAAATTCCTACAGACCTAGGTAGGAACTGAGTAATGACTTCAATCACATTAATGTTTCCCAAGTTACGGGCATATATCTTTCAAGAGAAAAACAGCACTCCTGAATACTTCAGGATCTGAACCATAGTTATACCTAGGAAAGGCAGATGCCACTAATGGGTGCATGAGCACCTTACATAGTATCTAGATAAAAGTAACACATTATTACCCAAGACTGAAAATAACACACTGTTATTTTTCTTCAATACCCATAATTATCAGTTCTGTAAATCCAAAGCCAATGTTTTCTAAATAGTTTCTACATAAAAAGAAAAATATATACTTTAGTTATATATTTATGAATATAATAAATACTTATGGTGTCATTTTATATTAATTATATGTTTGTCCTGATTCTTTGCCAAAGCACTGAGTTTACAGGGATTCTTACTGTTTTTGTTTAAAAGGTGGCACTGCAATTCTTACTTCTCTGCTTTCATGATAGGCTGTGGCACCCCTGATTACAACATGTCACCTTCAAAATATGTGCAACAGACTTTCTAGCTAGAGCTTATATCCAGGATCTGCAAAGCTGTCAGAACTGTACAAAACATACAGTACAAGGGCACTTATCTCAATAACAGAAAACAAGAGAAAATGTTGGTCACATGACTGTATGAAAAATGACCGTGATAGATTTTCCTTCATTTTGTTCTGATGGTAATAGGGATACGAAGGTTGTACAGCCAGGTGACTGCTTACTCATTGTGTAATGCAGTTAATGAGCTGCCTTTCTGACATTAGTATAATCTGTCTGGTTCATGATGTACTATAGCACATGCATTATTTCGCTGAATGATTTATGGGATCTCTGTTATGTTGTAATGCATTTTCTAGGGTAATAGATGAGATGGATTATCTTGTGTTTCCTAGCATATTGCAGTTTTGTACATCAAAAATGTAGTTTGCTTATAAGACATCATATTTCATTAACCAATGAGAACAATTTTGATGACAGGTGTCCCTTCATTAATTAAACATTTTCTTTTCCTTGCTACAGTCTTCTAAGTATCTCCAAAACTTTTCTATTATTTACAGCCTTTCTTGTTACTTAATTTCTATGCACAATTCTATAGTATGACATTTAAATACTAGCTCATAAGGATTCAATGCTATCTTTTGAAAGAAAAAATAATTAATAAATTGTTGGCCTTTTTTCATTCAATCATTCATTTATGAGCAATTCCTACTCTAGATCAATTTCCTAAGAAAAAAGGTCTTATCCTTAAATTTTACATTGATGTGTCAGTGTCTGGTAAAGAGATAGGTCTCAAAATTGTTAATTTTCTTCAATTTTGTGAATATTCTTAACTGGTGCTGGTTGAGGGGAAAGACACTGTAAGTAATCTTACTATGGTAACTAAGTCCCTTTTTTTCCCTGTTGAAAATATGACTTGTTAATTAGAATTATCTCACATAGACGAATTGCATGATCTTTTTTTTTGAGGGAATGCAGTGGAAGATAGAGAAAGAATTGGGGAATTGAAGGGAGAATAAGGCAAAGCAAGGGAGGGCAAAGGCCAATGCTAAGAAAAGAAGGTGTTTAGGTAGCAGGGGCTTTTAGGAACATGCAGCAGACCTCAGGTTATCACACTGGGAGAACGTGACAGAAGGCTGGGGCAGACAGAGCCTTGAGATACAACTGGTTTGCACACATGCTGTGTATATACCTAGAGGCACAGAATCATAGGATCATAGAATCATAGAACCATAGAATCACAGAATCATAGAATCAGAATGGCTTGAATTGGAAGGGACCTTAAAGATTATCCAGTTCCAAACCCATGCCAGTGGCAAGGATACCACTCACGAGATCAGGTTGCTCAAAGCCCCATCCAGCCTGGCCTTGAACTCTTCCAAAGATGGAATATCCACAGCTTTTCTGGGGAATCCATTTCAGTGCCTCACCACGCCCACAGGAAAGAATTTCTTCCTGACATGTAATCCAATGTGTTCGCATCTCTAAAGCTGTGGGTTTGGTTGTTTTAAACACAAAATTACTAAGTGGAATGCAGAAACTGTAAAGTGAAATCTTAGAACAAGTCAGCTGTCAGTGTTCTGCTGACTGTGGTTCCCCATTTCAATCCTGCATTTCAGCCCAAGCACGGTCTGAGTCTGGTTATTGGTGCAAACCCTTGGAGAAATCCCACAATGTGCCTTCATGCTACCAGCACCTTGCTTGTTTTTTGGTTTTTCCTTCTGTCCAGCATCAGATGTTTCTCTGAATTACACATACTCCTCTGGTTTTGAGGGAGACTTAGCCTTTGACTTCCTAATAACACTTCCACTTAACATAATGGAAAAAAATTCATTTTGCCCAGTTGTATTGTTTTGATGAACCACTACATACAGTTCTTGCAATATAAACTACAATGTTGTTGAAATGTGGTCTTTTTTAGCTCTGTTGCTTCTAGTTTTCCATTCTTTTGCAATGCATGGTACTGTTCACAGCAAGCTGAGAGGTAATATTTTAAATAATTATAAGATTTCCATATTAGTCAAAAGGAGCATCCTTTGGGGTGCACTATCAATTTAAACTTACAGAAACCAAATATTTTGCCATAATGTTAGCATAAATTAGATTAAGTGGAGAGTATTAAAATGTTTGGTAAGTTGTTTAAATTATGTATGAAAAATGAGTTGAGTATTTTTACACCCAGCATAAGACCAACAAAGCTATTCTAGTAAAAAATGTCTCTGACCAAGGCAAGGTAAGGCAGAATCAGATGAATTTTAAAGGTTCCTTCCAACCCAAACTATTTAATGATTCAATGATTCTGTGATTCTATTAATCACAAGTCAATATCTAAGCCATTATTTATCACAAAAATGGACTGATGGCTACACAAACATAATCATCATTCATTTAGAGCCCACAAAAAAAGTACAGCTGGGCAGTGTACGGTTAACAGTTGGATTCAATGATCGTAGAGGTCTTTTGCAACCTTAAGAATTTTGAGTCTACAAATACATTTGGTAAACAGAATGGATGAAATTAGGTAGCTGTACCTCAAGTTCTCTCATATTTTTTTCCACGATTTAACAAAACAAAAAAGTCATTTCTAGAAATTCCTCCTGAGAGACTTTGGAAACTGCAAAATATCTGGGTTTATGTTTTTAATCTTGTTCTGCTGCTTAGGCTCTGTTTTTAAATTAGAAATTTCCAGAAATTACCATATAATGAAAATGCATAGTATCTAAAAATGTCATGACTTGACATGTAGGGACTATACAAGTTAAAAAAAAAAATTACAATAAATATTTGATCCACTAATTTGTAGTGATATAAACTTCTAAAGGAAATGTAGACTGTTTATAAAATAATATAAATACTTTCAAATTTTAACTATTACCTCTCTTTGATAAGACATACATTTTCAATAAGATAATAGAATAATTTGATTTCCACAACAGTTTCAATTTATTTTATCTCAGAGAAGCAGGAAAAAAGCAATACAGTAAACTCACCATAGATACATGTAAATGACATATTCATCATTAGCAAAGAAAGACCCAAAATTTGCTCACCTTTTTTTCCCCTCCAAATTGAAAATTATAATAACTACAGTTTATCCAAAATATCAAGCATGTCAAGAAATTAGATTCCATTTAATTGTGACAGATTTTATTGTATATTTACAGACTGTAAAATCTTTTGAATCCTAGACCCAAAATAAAAAGACATAAATATATCCATTATTTATATATTTAGACAGCTGGTAAATCCAACCTTCCCCTTAGTTTCCTCAGTACAGAAAATAGACAGAAAATAAGTTTAATAGTATTTCCAGAGGTTAACATGCTCAGCCTTTAGTGAATGAAGTTATAAAGTGAATGAGTTCCAGAATAAAGAACACTCACAGAGAATTGCTCTTTCACTTTACTTCTCTGAGAAAAAATCTTTCATTTGGGGAGAAGCAAGTGGGGACGATTTTGCTGCAAAGAAAGAGGAGTCCAAGTTAGACTTCAGAAGCAACTTACTATCTGATTTGGCCTAAGAAATTTTATTTTTAGATCTTAAACTTCTGGGAGCAGTACTAACTTCTGTTACACATTTTCAAAATAAAAAGAGGTCTTATGCTTTAATGGAGACAACTGTGGGCTCAAACTCCCAGGTGAAGTAAAGTCTTCCATTCTCCCACAAAAAGCTACCCCTCTCCTCAGAAGTACCTATTCATTTTCTGTTGGTATATCTATGTGATTCTTCTCCTATTATACTGGCTTTTTTGTATTCAACTCCGAGGAACACCACTTTTTCTCTACTTAACTATATGATATGTCCAGAGAAGTTTGATAGTCACTAGCGATTTGTTGTGGTGGTTGTTTTTTTGTTGTTTTGGGGTTTTCTTTAAGTAAATATTTTCTTTTTATTTCTTTTCCTTGATACATCTTTTTTCCAGGAAAAAGCAAAGTGAGATAAAAGAGAAAAAGCTAAACTTTTGAAATAGTTTTCTCTATTTTTTTATCATCTGTCTACAGACAGAATGATTTTACAGAAACACTTCTTGAAATGAACTATTTTGAAATATTTTTTAAAATTCAATTTCTTTATGAAACAACTGTAACTGGCATGCTGAAGTGTCACAGTTTTCTACAGAAAAAAATGTGTTCTGTTTTCTTTTTCTGTTCAGTAAGAAATCTGAGAGTTTTTTAACTTGATATCTAGTTGACTTGGTAGGCTATTTCTTCATATGATGATGAATGGTTCATTATCACTGATAAATTAGTTTCTCTGATATTACCATTAAGGAAAAAAACCCCATAATTGTATTAATTGTCCAAATTAAAATCAGTTATTGGAATTTCAAGTAGCAATTGACAAATATCAAGTTAATAGTAAAGGGCAATATATTAGCTTGATATTGGGTTAAAAAGAAGTTATAATGAAATTAATATTTTAGTCACTAAAAGAGAAAAATAGGAATTAACTGAGTCTCATTACATGCCATCCACTTCTAGAAGACCCATGCTGAAATAATAGGTTACTATTTTGTTGTAGAAGATGCTTTTTGAATCAGCCTTGTAGACATAGTTCCAGGGACAAGTTCTTTGCCTTTAAAAAGATGATTAACATGATTGATTCAGATTCAAAATGAGCTTTCAGCATTTCAATAGGGCTTCATTTCTGAATTTCCAGTTCCTGTATGCTATGTAGTGGACATTTCATTTTTGAATTTTCTGTGCTTTCTAGAAATAATTTTTTATTTCATAGTGGAATCTATAGATTCTGCTTGACAACTAGAAAGCAGAATAGTTAGCTAAAAGGAAAGGTTCTCATCTTAGGATGTGACTTCAGCATTATTGGGAGAATAATTTTTCTTCTCCAATGCTAGGTGTAGATGATTTATTATACTTGTAATATATACAGCATTAAAACTCAGCCAGAATGAGAAACCCACAATTTAACTTACATCTTCTGTACCTTCAGTGGATTGAGCCTTCATCCTTGAACATTTCCTGAAAAGTACACGCCAAACCTAATTCATAGGATTGTAGTTTGAAAACCCACTGAAAATTCATCGGCATGCACTGGTCAATTGAAATATCATTACGAAAAGGGACAGTAAAAGCCACCTCCTACAGGAAATTTTATGCGCAGTGTCTTCCAAGGTCACAACTAAAAGAAAGCTACAACTGCTGCAGTCACGACTGAATTGCTCATGTGTGTGCACAGATTGGGAGCAATAGGAAGCCAGAGAAACTCAGAAACTAAATTGCTTAAAACCCTGAAGATTAGAGAGAACCTGAGGGTGGTCTTTTTTTCTTTTCTTTTTATATTAATTTTTCTATTATATTCTTCATCTTACTGTGAATCATACATATAGGCATTCACTTCTTGCCTGGATTTCAGCCAATGCCATTATTCTGCATTGGTACTCACTTGTATTCTGCTGTAATTGTCTTCACACTTCTTTAATCCAAAAGAAGAAGAGTTACACTAGCCAGATCAATAAAGGCACGAATACATTGAACTTTGAACTCACACTGACAGTACTCGGTGGAAATTGCTGAAATATAAAACAACTCATTGTCTCCAAGATCTTTAAAAGTCTGAGGTTCTGATTCCCAATCACACTAACAGTCACTTTTAGATTAGTGAAACATTTTGTATCATTAAGGCTCTGTGGAGTACTAGACTTTAGAGAGGTACTTAGAGGGATCAATTTTTCACGCTCAGCAACTTTTTTTGGTTTTATATACATTACTTAGGCAATGATACTGAGAATGACATTTCTTACTTTTTAAATGGCAGAAAAGTAAGGGACCAGTAAACAAGGGTAAGATGCATCTTTAAGGAGCTGGAGGAAATGAGAAATGTTCTTTAAATGTACAAAAGTATGGAATAATGAATCACAATACTGCAAAACAAACTGAAGTGTGAGTGCATGCTAAATGGAAAGATACTGCAGCATCTGACCTTGAGAAAAATTGTGTGCAGTGGTGGAGAAATCCCTAAATTCTTCATCTCAACTTGCCACTGCACCAAGTAAAACATGAGAGACACTAAGTTGCATTGATCAAGAAACACAAAATAAATCACAAAAAGTAGAGGTAGTGATGCACGAAGCTCTGACTACATCCCAGAAAAGATTTTTTGTGCTGTTCAGCAGCACTACTTTTTGTTTTAATCAAAGTTGTCTATTTTTTAATTTTGATTTTAGAAGACTATCATGAAAAACAGATAAAGCTGATAGAAATATGAGTAACTTTTCGCCATGAATATAAATTGAAAATACAGTGTGCTAAAAAAGAGACAAAGCTAAAATAATGCCTAGAATAACTGAAGGCATATGCTATTTCTTTTGGTCAGACAGTAACTTTGTAAGTGATTCAAAGGAAATTTTCAGCAAAAATCACAAATTAAATGTTAAATATGAGAGCGTATGAGGCAAAATGAAGATACATTACTGGCAAAAAAAGGATTAGAATTCTTCTGTAGCATGCCTATTCCAATTAGGCTCTGTGGCTTAACTAGTTTTTTAATAAAGAAAATGTATTCTAAATATACCATCAAAAAGCAACTCTTCTGGAAATACTTACCTGCCAAAATCAATGACAACTAAGTCTATTACACCTGTATTATATCTCTGAACTGAGAAATTGTCTTTAGAGTTTGAGTTTTGTACCTAACTTCACAGTGAATGAAATTCTGAAGGAGGGATTACTTACATGTAGGATAAGATACAGTGAAGAAACTTTCCCTGAAGTTCTTCTGTATTGGGTTTGCATGACAAACTTTGAATACTGGGAGTGCTACAGGGATGGCTTCCGTGAGAAGCTGACAGAAACTTCCCTGTTTCTGATGGAGCCAGCTCCAAGTTGAATGGGCTGCTGGCCAGGGCTGAGTCCATTTGCTGTTTTATGTATCTAAATATTCATTTATTGCCAGAAATTCAGAGTCTATTTTCTTCTGGCTGAGGTATTTGGCCTACTCTCTTCAGTGAAGCCCTACGTAAAAGTTTGTTTTCTCAAATATGTTCTCAGTTGTGAATAAAACTGTACATGTATACCTGTGAAGACTTTGGTCTTGCAATTGGCATGAAAATAGCCATTTAAAATGATTAACTGTTTCTGTCTCTTATATTTTATTTTAATATCTCAATAGCACATGCAAAGCATGATTGGGATGGGCCTGCTTCTACCAGCACAACATTATATTCCATACTTTAAAGAGTTTATCAACAAAAAGGGAAGGGTAACAAAAAGGAACAATTTTATGACTCAAACAGTGAGCTGTTAGTACTTCTGATCAACTACACAGAAGAACTAAAACTTCAAGCTGTTAGGGGACAGCTTTTGTATAGTTGCTCTTTTCATATTTCATAAGAATTGACAATTTAATAAAATTCATTGTTAAATTATCAAGTCCTATTTTTTTTCCACAAAATTCTTTATTATATTCTGTATTATACTCAAGTGCCACAAATTAGGAAAACAAAAACCGACTGACCAAAAACAAAAACAAAAAACAACAACAAGAACAAAAACCCACAAAACAACAGCAACAGCAACAACAACAGGCAAACTAAAAACCAAAAATGAAACACCTAAAAGTTTTAAATGAAAGCAGCTTTTAGGAATGGATAGCAGATTAATTATAAACTGTCTCTTGTCTCTGAATAAATAACCCAAACCCAAGCAATTTCAGAAAATGTTTTTCCTAAATTATCACGTGAGTATCCTGCTTATTTTTCTCTGCTGCAAAATGCAACTGAGCATGTCACTCCAAAACTAAAAATAGAAACTTTTCTTTAGAGCATACTAGATATCTACATGATATATCTACTCACATACACGCACACACACACACACACACACAATGTTAACTGGGGCAATAATGTTTAAATCAAAAGTGAAATAATATGGATCTATCTTTAGGAGTCTTGCCTTTGTGATATCAAGATAAATATTTCACTCTTTTGGCAGTTATTCCATGACTTTTCCTTTGGGTATATGGAAAATATGTTCTGCTCCATAAACATTAACTTCTTTATTGCCCAAGTAAAAGGTAATCCATATCTTTGAAAGGAACACGATTTACAGTCTAGTAATAATGCACATTGTTTGCATTCAGGACTTAGAGAATTCTTGTGCACAAAAAATACTAGAAGAAAACTGAAGCCTTTGAGGGAACATCTTCCATTGTGTTTCAAGGGATAGAGAAAGAAAATGATGGAGTGAGAAAATTTAGAAGAGTGTTCAAACCAATAACCAGAAATTAAGAACCCTAATAGACGTGGAATGGTTTGTAATCTTTTAGGCTTTGCTGAAACCTTACCTTGTGCACCCAAGTAGCTCCATGCTGCAATCCTGCTTTGCTGTGCTGCATCCATTCTTTATCAGGTTTCAGAGACCTGACTCCTGATCCACATCACGGTACAGTGACTTCAGGTCTGACTTATTACAACACCATGATTTCTCACTGTCATGCAGCTTCAGCTACAGACAGCAGAGTTTGTTCTGATTCTCATCAATGTAATAGCTGATTCACCACTTAGCTTTGCTAATACTGTGTGATGCCTCTGCTTGCAGAGCTCAGTGTAATACTCTGCCTGCCATGGGTTTGTGTGCGAGTGTTTGTGTGTTGTGTTTTGTCAAGTTACACAAGGTCTCAAATATCTGCAAGGTATTAAAGTACTTAATACAAATTTTAACTGTTTCTTTACAAAATAAACTAAAGTATGATCATAGCAAAATCCAAATGAGGAAGTTAAAAGAGTTAGGAACAATTGGGTATATAAATATAAAATAAATGTGGGAAATACACATAACAAGAGGCTACATTATAGTAACAACTGCTACTAAATTCTCCTGTCATCTGGATCAAAGCTGTATCCAAAATGTGTATTATGAGTAGTCTCTGACTGTGCCTTGTAATTTTTTGTGTGAGTGCCATCTGGTCAACACAAAAAACAGGTCATCCAAAGAATATAAGAAGATAGGTGATTGGTTCTAATGTTTTTGGAAATTCCATGGAATTTTTGTTTTATTGTGAAGAACTCTGGCATAGCTCTACACAACATAGTTAAACAAAAGTATTATTTAATGTCAAGATGTTCTGACTCTTTTATTAGCTTCATATGAAAGAAAAAACCAACCAATATTATAGTTAAAAGACAAAGAGTTTGTTTACCAGCATCAGAGAGAAATACTAAATTAAAAATATAAAACACAGTGCAGGGAAATATTCCATGCTATTGTAGTATTTAGCATACAGTATTTTTCAGATACTGTAATTATTACCTCTTTGCCAGATATACATGAAACATAGAGTCCCCGGTCTTTTCTGTAGAACATATAGTACAGGAAGTAAGGATCTGTCATAATAGTGGAACTACGACTGAATTAATAATTTCACTAAGCTAGCCTACCTATGCAAGCCCTTGTGCTGTGTCCTGCACATACATCTGCGTCATTTCTCTTGTATCATTTGTCCTGTATAAAAAGAATGGGTTTAAATCACCATTTTTATAGAGATAACATCTCCTAGGACATCTCATCTTACACAAATAGCTCCAGCACATATGAAACACTGACCTATAGTGTCATCTTTTCGTTTGCAATTTAACAGCAATTTTAGACTGTATCCCACTACTGCAAAAGCTTTCCTTTGAAAATCCCTCTGACTCATGGTTATCCTGCTATCAAAATGCAACTACTGCTTCATCTGGCGCAGACTTACTGAGCTACTTTTGACCTAGAACTGATACTGTCACAACTATGGGGAAAGCTCCACAAAGCAGAAGAAATAAATCATTTTTCTCTTTATCGTTTTGCTGAGGCTGACTCTGAGTAGCTTAAAACAGACAAGAAAACAGCTTTTAAAAAATTCAGTATTGTCTGACGTTTTCTCAGTATTGCAGCAAGAGGTCCTTGATGAAAGTGGAAGCAGGTGCCCAAAAGTTGTGTTCCTTTTTTTCTGTCAGTAGTTCGTGGAAGTTATTAATATTATTCCTAGTCAAAAAAAGATTAAATTTTTTAATTTATTTGACATATGCTACTCTTTTGGTAGTTTCACTGTATATATTCTAAAGTGAACTTAAATCCAGTTCTCTTGATTTTTCCTTTTTGCAGAGGCTCATCTGAACTTTTACATATCCTAGTACCTTGTCAACTCTTTTGTTTACTGAATTAGTCAATAAGAATAAGATTCTTCTGTTGAAGTCTCAGGGTTTGTAGACATTTCACTTCTTTACATACCCTTTAAATGGCTCAAAAATAAAGGTAAGGTTTTTCAGAATGTTATTGATTTTGCTTTTGCGCTTATCTTGTAAGCAGTTAAGAGATAAAACTGTGTGTCACAAACTGGTTGAATCGACTACAGTCTCTGAGTGAAGCAGCATTACTGGCCGAGCCCCGCCCCGTGCTGGTGGGAGACACAGCCCGCTTCAGAGAAGGCATTGTCCCCATCAACAAAATAATGGATCTGTTACTAATTATTCTTCTGGCCAGGAAGTCACCTGGGGACCGTTTGAGGCCGGGCTGGGTCATAGGCCTGCGAATGGGCTGTGGGAGCTGGAGACCAGTCCAGCTGTGGCATCACTGGGGCAGGGGCTGATGGAGTGGGGACTGAGATGAGGTGAGGGGAGGGTGCCTTCAGGTTCCTGGCAGTCAATATAATAGTCCTTAAAAATAGGACTTAAAATGAGATTAATTAACTAACTGTTTTCAGTGTCTAGTGGTAATAATTTGATTTTCCTTTTGAAATGGTATATTTTAAATATCTTTAATTTTTTTTTTTTGAGATCAAAATCTCAGTTTCTGTTAGAAACTTAACAGATATCACCTAAGATTCATGCTTCAAGGTAAATGTTGCTATATCGAAGGACTCTTTTTTAAGAAAAAATGAACAGAGTACTTCTGAACATTAAATCCCAGATGAATCCTAAATCACTATCATTGATATCATTTCATGCGATAAAAGTGCATCTTAAAATAGTGTTAGTAAAAAAAATTGTTTTGGACAAAAATAAGAAAAAAGGACACTAAATAATAAGTGACTTAGAAAACAGGCAAAAAATATAAAAGCAGGAGGGTCTCCTTACATTTACGAATATAAATTTAATATTGTCTACCACGAATAACATCAATAATATCAGAAGAACTGCACAAGTGTGAATTACAGGTCCCCACAAAATGAGTATCTACTTTAGCAAGTAGGCAAATTAAAGAGTTCAGATATGCTGAGCAAAAAAATATCTGAGTGTGGCAAGAAAAATTACTCCCAGCTACCAATTAAGGGAGAAATAGGCAGACAGAGTTGTAATGAAAATAAAGCATTCAAAATGCATGAAGACATTAAATAACCTTTTGAAGCATGTGATGCAAAATATATTTGCAGAACAGGAAGATTCAGATAAGAGCAATAAAAAGTCAACATTTGTGAATAACCTCCAAAGTATTTCAAAGTTAGACAAAACTTAAAACTCCTGTGGAAAACTTCAGAAACATTGGCTTTTTTCCTGTAGCTGAAAATCATGCTGGTACTGGAAATTTTTTTTCTCTTCCCTTTATCTTCATGTTCTTTATTTCCCAACTACTTTCCCTTCTATTTTCTCTCCCTGATTTTAAAAGAAATTATCACCCAAACAATGCATTCCTCAATATGTAGAAATGAACACCATTCTACTTGATCTAAAGGATCTTGGTTAATGTGAGATATTCATCAACTGAATGAAGTATTTAACAATAGATTTTAATCTCCAGCTTTAATTCTGCTACTAATTAGTACTAATTTAATGACTTCACAGCAAACACCCTCATTAATGTAGGATCAGCTACTCTTGAGAACCTTATCTTGCTTATTACTTTTTAAGTAATGCTTATATGCATAGAACAAGATTTATATTTAAGTAATTTACATACCAAGATATAAATACAGATTGAACTAGAAGACCTTAAGTGCAGTATTAACTGGAAATAGTTTTATCACTTGTAAATTTCTTCCTAGTTAGGACTTCATCTCACTCTTTCCAGTAAAAGCTGGTGTTTTGTGGGTTTTCATCCTTTTTAAAAATTATTTCTCTTTTTACAAACAGCTTATTTAAAGCAGACTCATAAACTTTTTTTTTTTTTTTTTCTACTCACCCTCTGGGAAAGCTTTATAAGTCATATGTCTGAGTTTATCATCCCTTACTCTATTCACACATGTCCGTGTCACTATCTCCTATAACTATAGCAGATATTAAACAAATACTAATGTAAGATATATTTCTGAAGTGTCCCACAAAGAGAACTGTAATCATATTGCTTATTGTTCTGGCTGAACATAAGCAGGGGTGGATAGTTAGATCAAAGTAAACAGCTGTCAATATAGTAAATATGACAAAAAGATAAGACTATCAACATGTAAGCTGGGAGAAGTTGCATTATCCTGGCACTGTTAGCTCAACAGTTCCTCTGATCAGACATCATTACAGACTTAGTTGTGATTTGAACTTTTGGACAGAAATATTGGGGAAGGTCAGTCAGTCCCAGATAACATTTGGGACTCACTTTTTTTTCTAGTGAACCCTCTGACTCAGTCTCCATCATCAGACGAGTAAATATGCACTTGTAGGAACAGAACTAGAGTGGGGAATCTACTCTTATATGTGCACTCTTTTCAGAATTACAATGGAAGATTGACACAAAATAAGTTTTCTTCATGCTAAGTCTGGTGCAGGTGCTCTGAAAGTCTTAGGTTTATTGGAAATGCCTGAGACCAAAACAGAGACATATACAATTCTAATAGGTGGAAGCAAAGCTAACAATCTTTATTTTGGCACTGCCTGCCAAATTAGAGAAAGCATCATTCAAGTAAGGTTTTCGGAAAGAACAGAAAAGCATTTTTTTTCAACCTGACAGCCTTGTAGAAAAAGAGAACTTGATTCAGAACAAATGTAAAGGAAGAGCAAATAAGGCTAGACAGTTACAGTATAACTCTCTGGAAAAGAACATTCCGAGTTTAGGGAGAGGTAGAAGCATGTTGGAAACACTGACAGTTCCTAGAGAAAGCAAAGCCAACAAGGGCAAAGTCACAAAGAAGACGCAGCAATGTGAGGTAAGAAAAGGTCAAAAGTTCTGACATTCGCCCTTAAATGAGCATACCTGGAAGGAAGTTTCCTTTGATATTAAAACAGATTGATTAGAGGTTGCCAGAATATATGCAACAAAGCACTGAAGACCCAGTGATGTTTTATAAGAAGGACTTTTGAGGTCAGCCATTACAATACTACCTCTTTGTGCTATACACGTGACCAGAGAAATGCAGAAACTGCTTTAAGCACAGACAGGCATTTTGGCTGACTTAAAAGAAAAACAGAGAGAATACATGAAAAGGACCCTTAGGATTTATGGTATTAATATTCTCAGGAAATATGTGCTTAACAAAGTAATACAAAACCATTGCACGTTTGTCATAAATAAATACATTGATAAAATTAGACATTGATTCTTTATATTTATATTCTATTTTTTTTTCAGATAATGTCTCTCTAGCCATTCCTGAAACCAATAAAAATCAGGCTGTATTTCAGCTTAAAAAGTTTTTGACAGAAGTCACTGCATAACAACTTTAATTTTATTCCTATATTATTGAAAACTATGTCTTAATTTGAAAAAGATTAAAAAACGTGAGGCATATACAGTTGCTGTAATTTTTGCTTTACATGCTTCTGTGGGCAGCCTGTCTATTCCCACATCACCAGCACAGCAGCCTTGTGAATGAAAAGCAGGCAGAGGATTACAGTGCTCTCAGGTACTGCTCCTTTAGAACAGCAGAGACATAGTCTTGAGGATTCTGATTTTAAAAAAGAAAATCCAGTCTTCAATGGTATACTCCTTTTTTTTTTTAATTAAGATTTTAAGTCCTTGAGTCTTATAACACTTTTAAGTCCATATCTGTTTCCTAGCACAGACTTGCCCAACATTCACGATGTTGAAATGTAGGCAAGTGATGAAGCCATAGACTTGTCTGTACTTTCTTAAGAAGCAGTTTTCATTTTATTTAAGCAGAGCCAGTTAAGCCAAGCATGAGCTACAGTGTTGCTGAGCCCATCCCTTTGGGATTCAGAAGATTACTTCAAGAGCAGACTGTGCTTCTCCCTGCATGGGAATGAAGCACTGCCACAGGGTAACAAAAGCTTTTCCCCAACACCTATCGCACAGGAATACTGCATGAAGTACATCTTGATGGAAAGCAAGTGTATTTTTTGCTACATTAATTGAGGAAAGAATGTCCTAATGAATTTTTGGCTAATAATTAAAATATAATGGTACAATAATTATATTATATAAAATATATCTGTGGTTGCTATAACTGAGGATGTTCATTTAATGACTTATGATTTATGCACTGATAATATAGTCTGATCCTTTTTTGCTTGCTTTGTCAGAGGTTGGACTGGTATATTTTTTCCTTGCTGTTCAATATGGAGAATAAAGAAATACCTTAAGAACAAAGAGTGCTACTGATGGTGATATTTAAATAACACCAAAGGTGAACAGAGTGAATCTGCAAATGTTACAACATTCTTTCTAGATGAAATAATGTCGGTTTTGTCATTTGCAAAGCAAAAGATAGTTTCTGAGACTTTTCCTTGTATCAAAACTCAGAAGGTTAACCTTTGTTTTTTTACTTCAAAAAAACCCCAAAATGTTTCTTTTGTTTGTGTGACAAAAATTCCAGTGTTTTTCACCTACCTATTTCTAGGTGCTTTTGTGCAGCTATCCACATCCATCTCTGGAGGCTTACATGGTCAAATAAACAATCACTGTGATTATAATCTGAGTAATCTATATTTAAAAAGAATTATCTTAATCTCTATCATAATCTATGCATAAACTTGAATCTGCTTATTAGAGCACTAATATCGACAGCTATTTGTACCCTCACAAACTGTACTGTATGCTATGATCTGCTATACTTGAATGCTACTTTGTAAGTAAAATATATTTTTAAATTATCATCTGCATTTTGTAATGCTTATTGGCACATTGATTAACTGTACTATTTTAAAAAACACCAGAAGTTGCATAGATTAAGCACATTTTCATCTTCGTGTTCTAGAGTCAAGGTTCAAATCTACAAAAAATTCAAATGTACATAGAACAACGACAAAAATGTATCTATCATATCATACACTCAAAAGAAAAGTAAATTGAGATGAAGTGTCAATTATTGCATTGTGTATCTGGACAACAGCTGAAGTTTGTCAGGTAATGACTGCATTTACAGGGAATGTTGCACATGGGCTCCTAAACACCAAACCACTTTTACAAGGAATATATTTATGAGATTAATAAATGACACCTTTCCATTCAATTTTCACTACATGGAAATAGACAAGGTTATTAAGGGATAGCGACATAATATCTGTATTAGCTGATTAATAGTAATACTTTGGTTAAGAGTCTTTATATCTATTTGTTTGAGTTCTTAAAGGTAAAAGACACAAGAAAAAATGATCTTTCATTAAAAAATTATATATCTATATTAAAAATAACAACATAAAACAGGCAAGAATATCTGTAGTGTGCAAACATCTGACTGAGGTATTGCTATAGGCAGTACCTATAGGGCCTTGGGATAGAGCTCTACTTTTTTCATTTGAGAGAAGAGGCTGCATTGGGAGTTGCTGAATCTGACAATTCAATAGCCATAAGGCTACCACAGCACCACGTTTCAGCAATGGTAAGCTTGAACAGAATAGCTGTACATATATCTATGTACATGTGGTCAGACACACAGGTGATCACGGACAGCAAAGAGATCACTCACACAGACATGAAAACTACCAACAGCCTCATTCCGTCCCTGTCTGGTTGCTAAGGATGAAAGCCCATCCATAGAAGAGATGCACAGCCTGGTTCCCTGCAGAAGCTGGGCTCAGATTCTCAGTCTCCCTGGCTGCTGGCTCCTGGCATACCAGTCACCAAGGCCATAGCCCTTTCTCCTTGCTGGTGCTCATACAAGCCACGGACCCGCTCAGTAACTAGCTTTACACAGCCAGGACACCCAGTAGGTGTCCCTTAGATCTACAGAGGCTCCCCAAAACACACCTGCAAGTGTGTCTGGTAGCTGGCCCTATGATTGTATGAACTTATTCATGAGGGGAAGAGAAGGGGCAGGTAGCAATCTCTTCACTCTCATAACCAGTGACAGGAAATGAGGGAATGGCCTGAAGCTGAGTCAGGGGAGGTTTACGCTGGATATCAGGAAAAGGTTCTTCAACCAGAGTGTGGTTGCGCACTGGAAACAGGTAAGTGCTCATACCACGAAGCCTGACAGAGTTCAAGAAGCATTTGGACAATGCTCTCAGACATGCTGTGATACTTGGGGTGTCCTGTGCAGGGCCAGGATTTGGACTTGATGATCATTTCAGCTCACCATATTCTATGACTCTATGGTTTATAAATTTCATGTATGTGTGTCTTGGGCCAGAGCAGCCCAGATGCTCTGCCGAGACTGGGCAGTGGCTGTCCCAGATCAGAGTCAAGCCCTGCACCCAGTGAGCCAAAGCTCCACAGCCTGATAGTCCAAACGAGATTAGGGTAAAAGCAAGAGGCAGGAGGCGGTCTCTGGTGTGAATTCTGAAAGAGTTTATTCCTCCAGAGTGGTCAATGACCAAAAGACCC
>WEKY01038432.1:0-10784 GCA_013390045.1 Picathartes gymnocephalus
TACATTTGAATTAGGGAATCAGCTACCAAGTACAACAGAACTTTCCAGAACATAGGGAAGGAATCAGGGGAGATTGGCATGTGAACCAGGGCTTAGGGGAGGAGAAACTGGGAACTGACATTTGGGGGAAAACCATTATAACAGGGGAGGACAAGAACAAACCATCACAAACTGCAGAAACATAAAAACATACCACAACAATATAGAATCAACATATGCTTAAAAAAAAAATCTGCTATTTTCTGCTTACAGAATTCCATCTCAGTGCTGGAAGGAATAGACTAATCTGGGAGAAATATTTTAACACTGACAAAAAAAAAAATCTGAAAAATCTAAATATTTCAACCTTGAGATGCAGAGTACAGAACTTTCACATGAATCTCAGCACTTATATAGGGATTACTGCATCTCAGCTGGGTGCAGCTGTTAGGAAATGCATTTCTATGAAGCTATTTTATACTAACAAGGCTCTGCCATGAGTTTGCAACACTACTAAAGTTGCCTCAAGCAAGCAATTAGAATTGCAATTAGAATTTCCTTCATATTTTTCTTTCATTTTCCTTAATGTCTTTCATTTTTCCTTCTTCTACTGCTTTTTTTTTAATTTGTGCTTTACCTGCTGTCATATTTTAGTACTTTTTTCAGCTGTTTCCATTAATATTATGTGAAATCAGAAGGAAGAACTCTCTTTTAAAAGCTGATAGTGAAGAGAATCAGCAAAACTGACTGTTAATCACAAGCATATTGTGATGAATCAGCCTCTTCTGACTCAATTAAATACATGAAAATACTATTTTGCCCTGTTCAAAAGAAGAACTAAAAAGGGGAATTGTGAGCAGCAGCTGCTACACAGAATTTCTTTCATGCCATTGTGGTAAATTTCAGAGTTTTCAAAGTGGAAAGAACTACTATCAACAAGGGAAAAGGGGAATGAGCTAATGTGAGCACAAGGAATTTGTAAACCACTGATATGTTCATTATTTATGTATTTATAGCCCACCTAAATCTCCAAATCATTTCAGTGGATCAAGGCAAAACAAGGAAGAGTTCTGCACAGGAAAGAGTAAAATATCTAGGTTCTCTAAAATTATAAAATACAGGACCCAGAGAAGAGCAGCAGGTCTGAGGATAATCAGCATCATCAACCAGTCCAGTGATCTCCAGACAAGTCCTAAGGGATGAGGAAGTTCTACAGCCAAGACAAGGCAAGTCAGCAAAGGTCAGGATCAGCAATCAGGCACAGGCATAACCCAGGCAAGGACTAAGCCTGAACCTAAATGCAGATCCTGAGCCACGGGCAGATGCTGCATGGGTGAATATCCCAAATGAGCCTCCTCACAGACCTCTCTCACACAGCTCACTTCACAACAGCCTGAACCAAGCACATGAGAACATCTTAAAGTACTTTGTCAGCTGAAGTGTGAGGAGTGGGATCTGCTGGTGCACACAGGGCATGGCACAAATCCTGAAACTCCTGCTGCTGGACACCATGCTCCATGTTCAACAAGTCTCACCATCTCAGACACACTTGCTTTCTATGGCGCTGTTTGGAGTCACCTACAAGTGACTCTCCAGGGATTGCCACGCACCAGATGATGCTCTTTGAAGTGCTGCAGTGACTTCACCAGCATTAGACCTGTAGGGTTGGCGGCAAAGCTGGTGAAGTATCCTGTGGCACTATGGCACACCTCTGAAGACATTATTCTGCTATGCAGACCCATATGGAATTACAGCATTTCTGAAGGGATGATTAAATTTCTAAGTGTGCACCTCTAAATTGTCCCCAAAGGAATGTTAAGAAAAAGTCATCTCTTGCTAATGGTATGTATCTACCTTGCAATGTGATGGTGCACCACTATGAATCAACAGAGAGAAGAACGAGCAAATTACAGGTAGATAAAGATGGGAATGTAGTAATTGATGTTACATGTTCATATCTGAGAAATTACTCTTAAGTCCCAATTTCCACCTGTAGGCTTGTTTTAAGAAATAAATTACAGGTGCATAAAGATTCAAGCTAGTGATAGGTAAAATTGAACATGCTTATTGCTTAGTGAGAAGAGCAAAATCAACATCTGCAGTCTTAGCTGGAAACACCTGAACATATCCAGACTTCCAGCATTCCATTAGGAGCAACAGAGAAGGCTTGGCACAAGGCCCTCAACACTGTTACCATTGACATATGTTTCTATTATAATGAACATAATTAGAGAGAGATTTACATTTATTGAAATTGAACGGGCAGCTGAATGTTTCCTTGCACATGGTTTTTGGGATAGGTTTTGGCCATTTACATGTTATCAATGAAATATTCACAAAGGTTATATAAATTGAGAGGTCTCTCCTAAGTCTATCTATGTCAGCAGTTATCCTCTTCCCTCCCTTACTGAAGACCAGAATTGAGAAAGGAGGCATTTAAGCCTGGGAACTGCATTGAGCTTTTGAAGCTGCTCTACTTTTGGCTCACAGCAGGAGACATAATAGAGATATTTTATGTGGCACTATGCAGCATCAGCAAGGCCAAAGCAGGGATTTTGCAGGAGGGAAATACTGGGGCTGTTTCTGAGGATCACTCTCTAGACAATAGTGAAGGTCTCCAAAATCATTCCTTTTATCTTTCTGCTCATCTTCTTTGCGTTCCTTTTCCAAATACATAAAACACATCAGTGCTTACTACCAGATCAGTTTCATAGACATCAATACTCTAATATTTAAGTTGAGCATGTGCCCACATGTTTTTCTGAATTGGATCAGAAAACTCTCCAGGACAGAAGAGCTGGTTTTCTGCATGCTCAACAACCCCCCCCGTCCTCGCCTATTTTGTCAGTAGGGGTCAAAATTCAGGTAACACCAAGTCTATTGTCTTTGTTAAGAACGCTTCCATCCCTGGAAAGTTCAAAACCAGGTTGGATGGAGCCCTGGGTAACCCAATCTAGTCAGGACCCTTCCTGCCCACGGCGGAGGAGTTGGAAATAGATGATCATAAAGATCTCTTCCAACTCAAGCCATTCCAGGATTCTGTGACTATGAAACAAAATGTAAAAATATAGAGATCACCTATTTCCAGTATGGGCTTCAAAAACTGAGTCAACAATTTTCCTTAAATTGGAAGAGATGATTTGACCTTTCTGCATTGATCTACTTAGCTTATAGCACAAGCACTGTATGAACAAAGAATTTCAGAGTGTCTACATATAAAGACATCTTTGGACACCCAAGACTTGAGAGGCTGTACTAGTAGTGGACAAACTGGAATCAAATCACAAGAATGTGGAATGGAATGCATGTATTCATCAGACAGAGGTCTTAATTTGGTGCAATATATTTGATCTATACAAACATGTGATTTGCATCTGGAAAAGAAAAATCTACAACTCTGTCTCATGAAAAAATTCATTTGCATTATTTTACCACGGCTGAACACAGTTTTCAGCAGTGTTAGAAACATTAACAGCAAAGGCCCATATTGAACTTCTGGAAGACTCCAGAATATCTCTCATGGGGTCATAACTCTGCTTGGGGAACACAGCTTTTGTGCTACAGCATATGTGTGAATTGCAAAATGGGATTTCCAACAACATAATATAATATTTTAGTTTAAGCTTTATCTGATCTCCTGCTTCCAGTGGGTTTTGGCTCCAGTTCTCTTTCATCCTGTAGAAAAAGCAGTTAATTAAAAGAACTCTGAACACAAATAGGTTCAAAGTATTCCATCAGAAGTCAATGACTACAGCTTCTGTCTGATCCTTAATCATCTGCATTTCCTGCTGAATGAAATAGGACACAGAATGAATTCCAAAATAGCCAAAGACTAATTTTTTACAGTCCTGGAAATGAGTGTTTTCAATGATTGAGCAAAGACATAACAATTTACATATTTCTGATTTTTTTTTTATTTTGATATGCATGTCTCAAATGATTTTTCATCTAGATAAGTTATTCATAAATGAAAAATAAGTGCCACTCAGTCACACTCAGTTCTTTGAAAGGGAGTTTAGTCATGCATATTAGCATCTATGTATTCCTTGTCATCCACAGGCATTAAAGACAAATCCACTTCTACTTAGAATTCAAGGCTGGAAACCCCCAGCCCATGCAGTCCCTGCAGTTTCCAATCAGTAACCACCGTGGGCAGTGACACCTTTCCTCCACACCTGGCTTTTGGCACACACACGCCCCTGGTCACTCACTGCTCAGGTCAGACACCTGCCATGGCACTTGCCATCTTTTTCAGACACCCATACAAAGAGTCTAGCTTTCCATATCTACAATAAACTACATAAAGATGTAGACTATGGTTAGGAGTAACTTTTCCTGAAAGTTTGATGTCTAGAAGAGTCATCTAAGATCCTTGTTTATTTTAGAAATAAGAAAAATGCCTGCTCCTGGATTGAGCTCAGAGAAAAAATCCAGGTGATTGACCCTGTGGGTGAAGAAGGGAAAGAGGGATGTTAGGATAAAGAATAAAAAAATTATCATTTGTCCTCAGTAAAACACCTAATTCTTAAATGGTAAAACCCTCTATTCTCATAGCATTTCTACCCAAAATGTCAGCTGCAAGCAGGATGCTATCTGAGTAATCAGCATGCCCTGGCATTTAAAAGAAGTAGCAGAAAAAGGCCTCATTGTTATACTCTTCATAATGAAATCATGGAAAGGCATTAGTCCAAAAATGATTACAAATAAGCTTGGCTGAACTGCCATAGGTGCAGGTTTTACCGCGTGGAGAGATTAAAGCCATGTGCAATCACTGCCTGGAGGCTGCACGTCATTTCACATCAATTGGCATGATGAATCTTTTACATAATGTGAATCACAGTCTAATTGTGAGTTTGATTGCATCTACTGTTCTGATCACACAACCTCAGCACATAGAGGCGAGCAGGGAACTGAGCTATTGTACGGAGTTAAAGGAAGAAAGAAAAGCTGTGTAGCATGAAATGAAAGTGACATCTTACAGGATATATATTACCAAAAGTTGCTGAGCAATTTAACAACTACATGTAATATATATCTTGACAATATCAAAAAAGGCAATTAGAGGAACATGTCTTCCACCAATAGAAATATATCATTTCTGAAATCAGCAGGCTGCTGCTAGGAAACTCAGACTGGAAGCCTTTTTGCCAGAGAAGATGCATTTAAGACGATAAACTCTCCATTAACTGCAATGCAGGCAGAATGTAACTAACCCAGGATCCTTACAAGACCTGGCAGAAAAACTGGTACTATATGCTTCAAAGATATTTCTAAATATCAGGTTCAGTCATGGATTTGTTGTAAATCATATTGCAAAATAAAGCAAAAATCGATCCTCTATGGAAATTTTATTGCTTCTATTACCATAGGAGCTGAGGCATACAAAATCCGTAATATATTTATTTCCCAATACCATTACAACTATTGTCTTCACTTTATAAAAGTGAAATGGAATATCAATTAATTAAGGAACTTGTCCTAGGCACTACAGGAAATCTACAAAACAGCAAGTGATGTTATCCAGATGGTCAGGTAGCAATTCTGCATGTTAGTTAATGGAAAGGTACTGGAGTGTAGCCCTTGCCTGATTGTCAGGGAGCCATCTGGATGTGGCGTACCAGGCATGGCGACATTCACTACAGAATTATCATATTTCTCAGTCTTGCAGGAAGAAAAGAGAATCACAGAATCATAGAACCATTTAGGTTAGAAAAGACTCTTAATATCTTTCATCTACCCTAAATTTGTCTGCAACCCTCTCATCTTATAAATACATTATATGTTTAGGGCCAGAGCGCTTTTTCTTTTTTTTAATCTCATACAGTTTTTCTAGAAAGCAACCCACTTTTTCTCTGAAATTCCTTACAGTTAGAGACCAGGAAATCATTTCAAACTTGGACGACATGTAGGTGGTTGGTTAGGGTCTTGTGCCACTTCCGTTTAATTTTAGATGATTGTATAGAGCATTTGAAATGTTTCTAAAACAACAGATATCAATAGAAATAAACAAGAGTCAAGGGTTGGCATATCAGTTGACATAAATCAGCTATGGAACTATGACATTTTACCTCTGCTAGACAACTGTTCCAAGCATCCTGGAAATAAACTAGCACTCAGTTCAGAAGTTTGCTATGCCAGCAATTTTTTCTCTTACAAAGTTGATAGCTTAGCTCTAGGATAGGATAGCTCTAGGATAAGCTCTAAATGTTTATGGGGTCAAAGGTATTTGCATTAAATCTGCATCTTTTTAAAAAATGAAACTCTGATCTTGGATCTCTCTGCTGGATTCCTCTGCTGGGCGTATCTATGTCTTATATATCAAAGTTTTTGATGTGCTGACAGTCAGTCAGCACCTACTTTAACATTTTTTGACCCACTACAGTGTATAATGTAGTATAATTAAGTTGTGCAAATCTGAGTATGGGATTATCATTGCTCCTTGGGGATTTGGAGTCTATTGTTAACAGCAAATTAAAACCAGCACATCTCAGTTGATGTTACAGTGCACAGTAATGTTTACCAGGGAACTATTCCACAAGAAAAGAGAACTATATTTCACCACTTAAAACCCAAATATTTAGTACATGGAACATACAAAATCTGGCAGATAACATGTTTCTGTACTTTCTGGACTCTTTTTTTCTGAGATACTTCAAAAGAAGTCAGAAACAAAGTCCATTACAGTGATGTCCTCTTTGACAGTTATGATGCTATGAGGATGACTTAAAACCCAGGAAAATGCATGTAAATAAAAAAAAATCACAGGACAGGGCAAATGCAAAAAGCAGAACTTCCTCATGCCTCTGACAAAGGGAAGAAAAAAATCTGGAACTGGGTAATCAGATTGCTGTATGAATTTCTCCTCATTTCATATCACAAATATCAACCACCGGCTTGAGTACTGAAGATTAGACATAAAAGAAATGTGTTTAAGGTAAAAAACGTTGTTGCTACTGTGGATTTCAACAGGACATCAGCTCTTTTCCTCAATAATTTCATTTTTGGTATCTTTCAAGGATTTGTTATCATGATGAGAACTGAAAGCAGCTGCCGTCAGCAGGAATGGAACACAGAACAGGCTAATAGGTCTGCCAACTTCTGGAATTTAAGAAAGCTCTAATTTTCCTGAAACACTCTCCGTTTTCCTCATGTTAAAGGAACTACTACAAAACCCTCAGGAAGTCATACAGGTGTGCCCTTATCATACAGAAAGATCATTTCTATAAAAGGTATTAGTTGTAAATGCCATCTGACTCGTCAGGTATTGAAGGAAGATTCAGAGCTCCAGCTGTAAACAAAGGGCACTCATTAATTAGTTTCCCAACACAAAAATAGAGTGAGATGCAAAGACAAGTCAGTGGCTCATGCCAGATGGCCAGGTAACAAATCATAGAACTGGACACATCTTGAACCATTATTGCTGGCATAGAAGCCATGGAGTTTCTGAGAGGTAGCCAGTCAACCCAGACAGGCTCATTACTGCAAGTAGCATTAAATTAAACAGAGGCATAAAGAGTCACACAGTATCTCAAACTCTAACACATTGATTGGCTGATTACTTAAGCAAAATACTGCAGAGAGCTGTGTGTGCCAGTATGCATGCATTTAAAATACTACACATGCACAGGTCACTCACATACCACATTAAAGTCAATAAATTAAACATGAATCGTTGGGCACGTTAAATGAATTGCAACCCATAATCATCTAAGTACCAACAAGGCATTCATTTAACCTGACCTAGATGGATTATATAAAGAGTTATTAAATATAACAGGAATACAAATTGCAAGTTAGAATCCTGGGAACTCTTTTCTGGTTGAAGGGATTTTTATAAGAAGTCAGTAACTGAAACTATGCATATGTCTGATATTTTTGGACCTATTTAACTAGACACTGGTTTATTGGGGTAGTTTATATGCAAATCAGATAACATGAGACTGTAAATTACACAGGCATGTGGTGGTCCACTCTGAAATTTTGTGCCTTGTCCAGGATGACAGAGTGGTAGAATACAGTCAGTTGAATCCAGTATCTCCGGAATTGCAAAGCAGGCATATTAGGCTTAACTAAGTGAAGAGGAAAAGGTCTATTTGAACTTATTCTGGAATGCACAACAGTTACTTAGATTTGTTTTATCTTCTTATTCAGAATGATTTCATGGTTCAGAGAGAAAAGCTTTAGTTCCTTCAGTCAAAAGATTTAGGGTGGAATTCATCTGATTAAATGCAGAGGCCTGCTCTTTATCTGAGTCACCCCAGCCTCCACAAATAATCAGTAAAAATCTAGTCACTATAGACTACAAAGTCTAAGACAGAATTTCTCTAACTCCAAAATAGATATTTTAAATACATCTGATGGATTGAATCCTAAAAAGGTCTGATTCTCTACAATGAATATAAAGGGAGGTTCAGAAATAGCTGTTACATGTGTCCAAGGATGATGAGGTGACTCTTATTCCTAGATTCTGCTCTTGGTTTTCCTGCTAACCTAGTATAGCTCTGGAAGCCTAAATGCTATGAACAAAAAAAAAAAAAAAAAAAAAAAAACAAAAAAAAAAAACACCAAAAAAAANAAAACAACAAAACACCCAAACAAGCGTGCTATGTCAGATGTCATTGCTCTATTGATGACATCTATTAGGCGTCTTTCAGGCATCTATATTTACAGTGACTTGCAATTTTCATCTTTCTGTACTTGTTCTCTGACACCCATTCTGTGTGTTCTCCATGTATATTTGCATTTACAAATACAATGTTTATATATATATTTATATATTTGTATGGTCTTTAAACAATAATGTCAAATAGGATGTAACAGGACAAAACCTCTATCAAAGGTGTCTCTTTGTATATTACCATACAGGAAGGTAACAATGAATTTTTTAACTGTTGGCACCATCTGGGGTTAGGAAATTTTCCTTACCAGCTAATGTTAATAGGCTTTAAAAACAAAAACCATCAAATTATTCTTCACAACATTATAAAAGAAAAATTGAATGCCTCACTGTATATCCCCAGCTGTACTTGGGAGGTAACAGTGAATATAAATTTCATGGGAAAATTACTTGAGGGTATCAACAAAAGGAATAATAAAAAAACCCTGCCTAAATATACATTTTAAAAAGCACATTGTGAAGTAAATAACCAACCAATCAAAACAAACAAACAACAAACCAACCAACCAAACAAACAAAAAACACCCACTCACAAAAATACCCATTAAATGAAAACAGTCATTTTAGACTTACAGGATGAGGACAGTCACATCAAAACAGGGACACAGACAAGGCAGAGGTGTTTAGCTCATTCTTTGCCTTTGTTTTCAACAGGAACAATGGACCAAGGGGCTCTCAGTGCCCTGAAATGAAGGGCCATGACTGCGGAAAATGATCCACTCCCAGTTTACCTTGCTCCAGCTGGATCCCTGAAAATCTCTGGGGCCTGATGGGATTCATCTGAAAATCCTCAAAGAGCTGGCTGATGTCATTGCAAAACCTCTCTTGATTATTTTTGAGCAGTCTTGGGAACCCAAAGAGGTCTCAGCTGACTGGAAGCTGGAAAATGTTGGCCTGGTTTACAAAGAAGGCAAGCAGGAGGACCTCAGAAACTGCAGATGTCAGTCTCAGTCCAGTGTGTCTGGTAAAATCATGAAAATTATTATTATGGGAAGTATTGAAAAACATCTGGAGAACAACGCAGTCATCGGTCACAGTCAGCACACGGGGGGACTGAAGGGGGAGCCCTGCTTGTCAAACCTGCTTTTCATCTATGTCAGGGTAACTTACCTAGTTGTTCTAAGAAATCCCACAGCTGTAATATTTTAGGACTTCAGCAAAAGTTCCTCCCAACCTCTCATGTTTGCCCAGTGGTAGAATTCTGCAGGGATTTTGCACAGCTGTCCGCTAACATTGGCCATCTATGGTGCCTCCAGTGAAGTCTGGGAGCATAGTGTGATCCCATAACCAGTAATAGAACAGGTAAGATCCTACTGAAAGTAAATTTTGGACAACTCCAAGTCAATCTAAATGATGTCCTAGGCAAAAAAAAAAAAAGAAAAAAAAAAAAAAAAAAAAAAATTAAAAAAAAGCTGCTTCAAAGATCGTATTTTAAAAGATATTAAGAAGTGTTTATTTTTCATTCATTTGCAAAAAAGTTAAGAAAACATGATTATTAAGCTTAAAAGAGTTACCTGAAATTAGTTGTTACAAATAGAGAATACAAAAGGATTGACTGAGGATCACTGAAGGACCATGTCTGTAAATTGGTTTATTTTTAATTTCTGTGACAATTTACAAGAAGACTTTTACTTATGTAAGTCCAATGAAAGCCAAATTAACCTCCAAAGAAAATTCCCTGACTAAAAGAGAAAGGAGCTGTGTTATAGAGAAAAAAAATGAAAGGCATATTTAGTCAATTTTCCAAACTGCCTGCAGTTTTGCATCAGTAAAACAATTTATATTATTAATGACTTAGAACTCANTGCATCAGTAAAACAATTTATATTATTAATGACTTAGAACTCAAATATAAACATATTTGTAGAATCTTAGATTATGGGCAGGGACACCTTTCACTAGACCAGATTGCTCAAACCCCATCTAACCTGGGGTTAGCCCTGAACAATTCCAGGGATGGGATATCCACAGCTTCTCTGAGCAACCTGTTCCAGTGCCTCACCACTCTCACGGTTAAGAATTTCTTCCTAATATCTAATCTAAACCTGCCCTCTGTCAGTTTTAAACCATTTCCCCTTGTCTTGTCATTACAGATCCTGGCAAATGTCTCTCTCCATCTTTCTTATAA
>WEKY01038434.1:0-37753 GCA_013390045.1 Picathartes gymnocephalus
GAAAAGGCTAAGAGATGACAGAAAAGCTGGGCAAATATAATTATTCTGACAAGAAAGAGTTTGTCTTATCCTGGCCAGCTGATGGTGAAGGCCTCATGGAAATAAGAGCAAAAACCATGAGAAATGAATCATCTGTCAAATACTTTACACTGTATTGTGATCAGAACTAAGTACCTGCAGTCAGTTTACAAAGCTGCACCAAATTGCACAGCCTAGAATCAATTACTTGGATGGCCAGCAAAGTAAGTGAGGCAGAATTCTACCAATCCAAAACTCCACAGTTAGGAGGTACAAAGCTGGTTTTAAAAACACCAAGAGGTTGCAACCAGTCACTGAAAATTGTTATCACTAAATCTAAGAATGAAGCATCAGCAAAGTGTGCCACGGAATATCAAGTTAAATTCTTCATAAATTAATAAAAATGTTACATGCCATGAATTTATGTATTGGATTTTTTTACTGTAAAAAGAATTAATTTTAAAGATGTCTTTTTATTTCAACTGCTACTTTCCCTGCTATTTTGTAATAGTGAATGATAATGAAGTTGTCATTTTACATAGAGGATAATAAATTTCTTTGCTATGAATACAAGGCTATTGCTCAGTCACAGGGCACTGATTATGTTGTGCTAGGAGAGCATGACAAGTGCTTTATGAATGGCACAGTCCTGAAAGTGAACTCAGTCAGTGCTCATTAGAGGATCATCCTCCTAGAATTTGAAAAAGTGAACTTCATGTGTGGGGCTATTCTCTAATTTTTCACACTCACTGTATAAGTAACACCTGCACATCAAGGTCTCCCAGCATAGTTCTGCATCTTCATTTCAGTTAAAGCAGTGATCTTTCACTTTAGGAAAAGCAGTGACACATGACATATGTGGAAACTTGCTCACATAATTTGACCATCTTTCATATCCAGTCCCACACTGACAAACACCTGCCTGTCACCCTGGCTGGAGACAAATCCACCTCTATGAATTCCTGCACTGAGATCTTTTATTATTCATAGGAGAAACACAGAATTACTGTTAGAAATGTCAACTTGTTTGCGGTAGATGCAGATGGCAATCTTTTTTTTGTCCTTGTTTCTCCGGATGCCCTATTGCAGTCTGGAATATAATGGCTCGTTTCTGATGGGTATTATACATTTCAGTGTCTGAATAGTCACAGGGCAGTGACCTTCTATCACATTACAACTTGCACATATCCATGCAGCTTGAATTGAAATCTGTTTTTAACCCTAAATTTCTCCCTGTGTGTTACGTAGCAATCTCGATGGGTTTATTCTATCAAAGCAAAAGCTTTTCTCACTCATTTTGTCTCTTCAATACTGACATAATATTTATCCACTTTCTTTCACTCCAGATACTACTTCTTAAACTTTCATTCTAAATTGCATAACCATGTGAACACTTCTATTGTTTTAAGTTTTATATATTTCTGTATTTTCAGCTTTCATAGTTAATTTCTCCATATTCTTTCCTCTTCATGCAGAAGATACAGAGACACAGTTCTGATGGGGCACTGTGCTCATCATCTTCCTCTCTCATCAGAGCTAGGGGACACAGGACACTGTATGGAACTGATTTGTAAAAGCAGGTAACTGTGCAAGGGAGCAGTCCAATTTTAAGTTCAGTGTTTGCTGTTAGAGCAACAACACATGTTCAAAGGAAGTAGATATTGGCATGGCATTAGTTCTGATGTGTGCACTCTTTTGGGCAGGGAAGGTAACCCTTGACCCAGTGGGGAAATTCCTCTCTGGCACAGCACTGGCCTCACTCAAATGCACCAAAGATGAGTTGGAGGCAGTGACTAGAAACCTTACTAGATTGCTCTTGAAGTGAGATAGTCAAGCAGTGTCAGAAACGCTTCCCTTGGTTTGAGCTGAGCTCCAACCAGTGATCAGCCCTTCACCTGATGTGAGCTGACAGCCTCAAAGGAGCGATCTCTGTGTACAAGCCTCGAGATGCAGCCCAGAGCCTCTGTGCCCAGAGCAGCCCCACCAGCACACATACACTGGAGTTTGTCAGAAATAAGGTCAATGGACTCTTCAAGGTCACTGTTCTGAAAGAAATCCTTGCTTTGGTGCCCTTGGGCATTGTGGTGGTTTCCTGCTATCAAGCAGGGGAAACAAGACAAAACTCCCAGAATGCAGATCAGGCTCCAACTAACTTTATTTGAAAATCACACATCTTTTATAATCCCTGTGTATAGGTATTGTACTATTGGTTAGAAAGATGAACACACTATACAACTATTGGTTAACTAATAATAGTTTTATCACACCAGCTGCAAGACCATGTTTTCATAGTTTCAGAAACCGTTTTATAAACACTGCNTTAAGTTCAGATATTTACACCCAGCTTACCTTATCCAGCACTGGGAGCACCCATTCCCACTCTTTTGGGAGGGAAAGGTGATCCAGTTTGTACTAAGTATCCCAAAATCCACTTGGCTGCCAGCACCTCTCTCATCTGATGGGATGAAGTGCTGGTGCTGCTCTGCAGTGCACTCAGAGCAGACTCAGAGCACCAGAGTTCTTTGGGCAAGAGCCGGCCCTCCATCCTGTGCTTTCCAGTGCCCTACCAGCACTGCCTTCCCAGTGCCCACGCACTTCTGGCACTCAGGAATTCCAACCCACTGCTGGTCCCATCAGAACCTGGCCAGAATCTGTTTCTACTCCCTTGGTGCTCATCAGCCAGGTACAGAAACACTTCACTGTGACAGCATCAAATTATTCACTACTTCACTCTTGTGGTTCCCAAACCTGCACTTCATGTAAAAAGCAAATGCCTTCATAATTACATGATCCTCTATACCTGAATCCCACATGGATCTCTGAGCTATGACTGGATGAGGAATACATTCCTTAATGGCATGGCAATATCAAGGTTAAAGAAATCAGTGAAAAAGATTGGATATATATAGCTCCATTAGCTTGGGAAATTCTCTGTTCTATACCAAGCCTAACTACTTGGAATGCTTATGTGTTAAATATATATTTTTAAAAATTCCTGCTGAGATAGGTACTTGGTGAAAGAGGATAATGGTCTGATCTCCTAATCAGAGCCACAGAGGAAGATATTGGTACCAGGGCAAAACCCTTTTTTTTTTTTCAATGCCATTTTTCATTAGTATTGACTTCCACAGATCCATCAGCAGGAACTGAAAATCATGGACTTACCTAAAATTGTTGATATACAGGGGGCTTTTATTTTCATGACACAGGTCTACGTGGCTTAAAGGAAACATATCCTAAAGGACTATTTTTCACAAATTAGTCTTTAACATTACAGGAGATATTCCAGTCAGAGTTGCACTTTCTAGGGAGTTAATTTATCAAATGAGGTTAACTATCTAGCCATATTAACAAAGTATTCCTTTTATTTTTCCTTTCAATATGGCGAACAGGAAAACAGTTTCAAACCCAAAACCCTACACAAATTGAAATAAAATTTGGAAATACACATTCTTTTACAATGGAACTATTTCATTACACCTCTCAAGGGCATTGTAAGCACACAAAAGCCTCCAAGTTCTCATAAGCAAAAAATGGAATTCATATTTTCATGAGCTAAAACCCACCTTATAATCTCTAGACCTCAGAACTACAGGAAAAAGCCTGATCATCCCAATTTCATACAATCTGAATATTATATATAATCAAGATTTTCAGAACAGACTGGTTTCTTTCTTCAGAGAACAGTGAGGCTGTTCAGTAGCTCTCTTTTATATATTTTAGGAGTCTCACCCTGAATACTGTGAGTTTGACCCAAAGTCTCTGACTAGTTTTCAAAATCTATGTTCTCAAAAAAATACAGGGACAAATCCTTCCCATCTGAAAGACCAATTACCTGAATATCTGGCCTTTCTATATACCAGCACCTAAAAATGTGGATAATTCAAAGTTTACCTGCCAGTAAATTATCCCATCCAAGGTTCTGAGGTTCTGCCTAGCCATTATTTCCTTCCTTGCCTTTTTCCTTCTTCCCATTATGCTTTAATGCCCTGGGATCTTCATTACTGAATCACCAGCTTGAGAGGCATATGCTAGAGTTTACTGGCAGAACCAATTATAAGTAAGAAAGAAAAACCAACAAAAAAGCAAATGAATATAATTCCAAGCCATTCAGTGCAATGTACATTATACACATCTTCATATTCCAGTTTAATTTCTGGCAACAATATAACTTTGGAAAAACACATTGTCTAACTCACTCTGCTTTCACAAAATGCTTCTTACTGGATTTCAACTCACAGTGCCTTCTGTACAAACACTCTCACAAACTCCAAAAATCATATTCAGAGCACAAATAAAATGTGCTTCTTAATCAAAGTATGTAGAATCTACTTACATTAATGGCCAACGTTCTCTTTTTATTGTACTATGTTATAAAAAGACAAATTGATACAAAGTAAACTAATTTTGCAAATATACTGTTTTATTCAGACTCAACATTCTATAAAGTGTTATAAAAATCAACCTTTCATTGCACATTTCCACATAACATGATATTTACTGGTTTCCAGAAATCACTGCATCAAGTTTATATTATTTCATGGTCAAAGAAAAGAAGTAGTTACTTAATATTCTGCATTGACTAGCTATCATTTTTGGCAATGTGATTTTACTACATGAAAATGTAGAAGTAGATGGAATGACAGAGTCATCACTCAGGCATCTCAAATTCTATGTGAAGGCTTGATAAAGGTAACAGAACCCGACAGCTGCTCTTTTGCATACAAAAGGCAGAAATACTTGCATATTCCATCTGAGTAGGTAAACCCTGCAAGGTGCTACTGACTGAAAAATACCAGTTTGTATTGAGGCCAGCACGGACACTGATAACAGCACCTGAGCACTAATCTCACAGGTACAGCAGTGGGGACACACAGTGCATTACCACACACCTGGGTATGAGTGCAACGCTGAAATCTGCCCTTACACAGAGAAATATCATTTTCCACACCTTGCTAAAACCCCCAAAAGTATCTGTTTCAAGTATCTTAACTTGTGCTTGCTCACACTGTATGCAAGCAGTTAAGATGCTTGGACATGAAACATTCCCTGAATTCAATATAGTTCCTCTGGATAGGGAATCACATTCATTTTCTATTTATCTCAGAACACCAAATCACAGTATGTGTGATAAGAGTATGTTGCATATTAACTCACATAAACTGCAAATGGAAAACACAGGGAATTTATGTTCGTCTTATTTGCTGTAAGTATAAAATATTAAGGATCTCCTTATTTCCCCTCTAGTGGATTCATAGACTACAAGATGTTTCAGCTGTTGAAAACACAAAATGAGACTGCATGAAAAAAACAAGCAGGATCCAAATCTATTTCAGAATCCTCAGTGTACAGGCTGGAAACACCAAATGTTTGGGAAGGCCTTGCTGAGTATATTATTTACTTTTTTGAGGATAGGGGCATCAGCAGTTTCTGCAGCAAATTCACTCAAAAGTCAGACCTGTCCACCTCTCCTTGGGGTCTTTCACACTGTGCTACACAAAAGCAAAGTGGACACTAATTAAAAATTGGAAATGCACTGAGAGCTCAGACAAACCCTCAACATGCCACGTACCTCTGCTAAGAGCACTTGGTATTGCATTGCTCTGTCACCAGCATGGACAGGGGACTACAGCCTCAAATGGGAGAAAATTACCAGATTCTCTGCAAAATGACTGAAAAATAAAAGTTCTCTTAAATTAGTACCTCAAAGCATCACATGGCACACCTACAGCACTGCATGGTAAAGGCAGCTACTCTAGTATATAATATCATACATAGTAACAGCCAGTAAAGGACCTTCTTCCAAAGACCATGCTTTGAAATTCCAGTCAATCCTATCAAATAACCCAGAGTGATCAGACAAGTGGTGTTACACTGTCTGAACACTTGAGAAGTGTTCTGTAAACATTAAAGGCAAAAAAAATTAAAAGAAAAATAAAGACCAAGACTTCATTTTCAAAGGCTTGCTGGAAAATCAGAGAGAAGTAGCTTAAATAAAACCCTAATCTTTTTTTAACCAAATGGATTAGGCAGATGAAGAAGCATATACTACATTTCCACAGCAAAACTGTTGTTCCACACCTTTATTCTGATTAAATTTCTTAAATTAAGCCCTTGTATTAATTCCAACCTGTGAAATTTATAAAAGTATGTCTGCATTAATCCATGCCAACATTCATAATAGGTATAAAGTTAATTCTAGATTATATCACTTGTACATACACATTTATATTCTGCCCTGTGGGCTTACTTAACGTTGACCAAGAGACTCCTCCCAATTAAAAAAAAAAAAAATAAAAAAAAAAATTTTTGTTTGTAATAACCTATGTTGAGAGGCTAAAGGAAATAGACTAAACAGAAATAATCAATCTTCTGATACCAAATCTTTTGGGAAATTCCATGAGTAGTGGCCAAATTCTGCTGACTTCTCTTACGTGGAACAGTACCCTGGCAAGTAATTATGGTAAAGTCAACCCTGTTGAAAATAACCGACCAAGTCAGTAAGACTGAGGAGCAACATAATCTTTTTTTACAAATCCATGCAGGTGTACATTTTCTCCAGTTATAACAAGTGTGTATGAGCAATAGTAGAAATAACCAGCAGCAGTTGGATAAAAATTAGGAAAAAACAAAGGCTTAATAGCACCTTAATTTTAGTAAACATGCAGTCTAATTTAGATATTTTTAAAGCCTTTGCTTCCTGGATGAGCATTCATTATTCTTAGGCACTTCCTAGTCTCAAATGTGCATGTTCAAGTGCAGGTTTGTGCACATGGCTTGAGTCCTTGTCATCCCGAATAATGTAAAACACTGTAGGACAGCATAATTACACATATAAGTTTGGTATGTAGCCATCATGTAGACAATGCTGGATGGCACCTGCAAGGTCAGAGAAATTCCATGCTTAGATACTGCCTGTTTTATTTTGTAGACAGTTAGTACCAATTCTCATTCTTTGTCTATAATTTCTTATTCATTCAACTTCAAAATTGGATTCAAATGAAGTTCAAAAGTTTATTTCAAAACTTTCAAGATTATCACCTGCCTACACCACTACTTCTGAGGGAATTTCCTGGTCCAGACATTAGAGAAAAAGATGATAGGGAAAAAATCTGCTTCCATTCAGTCAAGCTATAACTGAAAACCTGCTGCTTGCATGTACTCAGAAGGGAATACTTGGAGTTTAACAGATGATGTCTCCTTACACTTCATCCATTTGGATCTGAGCAGGACTTTTCCACCACTTTCAGCTCTTTATTATGGTCAGCTGTACCAGGAATAATAATTTAAACTTGAGGGAGGTGAGTTGAGAACTGAATGGGGAACAAAAGGCATGACTGAGATCAGAGAGAGAAAAGAGGGGGATTAACTTGGTGGTTGGCAAATTAAAGGGGAGCTTAAGAAGTGATAAGGAAGCAGAATGGAGACAGAAAACTAGTGGGAATGGCTGAGAAAAAGGTGGTGAGGGATGGGAAAAATCATCACACTGCAAAAAGATGTGAGAGAAGGTGAATGCAGGGGATTGGAAAAGATGGTGTCAGAAGGACAGAAAACAGCCAGATGGTTAAAGCTACCCAAAACTATCGCTGCATTGGTATTCAAGTAATTTTTATCATTATTATAACATGTAAGAGATGATAAATATTTGTTATTCTACATCTGAGACATTTACTGGAGACCCTATCTCAAATTTTGTAGATTCAGAGCTCCAAAAGAAGACACCTTACTTTGTTTTGAACATTAATAGTCCTGTACAAGGCTGTTTTCCAAACTCAGGTCCCAGGCATCTTAAAATGAGATTTGTTTCCTATCACTCACTTTTCTGGGACGCTTTTCTGGCATGACACTGCTAAAATGCTACAGAGTGCCAAAGGGAAAGAACATCCCCCACAGTGAGCTTGTTTCCTGAGACAGCCAGAGGTGCCCAATTCTGCGGGACACAAGTGACAGCTCCTGGCACAGAGCCTGCCAGGGAACTCTGAACTGCTCCTTGGAGAACCAGACCAGGCACATGAACGTTGTTCATAGCATTTAACAGCTTTTAAAGGCAGAACGAGCCTGGCTGTACCTAACTGAGATACAATTACCTTGCCTTCCTTTCCACTCAACACAAGCCACAGCGAGCCCCCAAAGTTTGGGTAAAGCAGATGCATTTATAGCACACAGCTACCCCCGTGACTGGGGACCAGGGTCTGTACAAAAGACCTCAAAAGATAAGGACATTCATTTCTACAACTTAAAAATAAACTTCATGGCTTGAAGGACAAACCTCCTCATACAAACTTGCCAACATATTATACTTGTGAAATCCTAGAGATGGTGTCTGAGAGTCTTCAGTAAATGAAATGATGGTTACCTTTTGAATGTTTGCCATTAAACTAATTGCAATAATTTAACAACTCAGAAATACAGGGAGAAATCTGGAGAAAATGTTTCTACGGAAGAATGAAACACTTTCTCCGTGAGGGTGACCATGCACTGGCACAGATTGCCCAGAGAGGTTGTGCAATCTCCACCCCTGGAAGTTATTCAGAAGTAATCTGAACACAGCCCCTCCTGGGAGGCTGTTTTTAGGTGACTCTGCTTGAGCAGGGAGGTTGGAACCTCCAGTGGTTCCTTCTGTAATACCTGAGATTTAACCTTTCCTCCCCTACTGTTGCAAGAACTGAGGTCAGCTGCAGGGGCTCCTTTCACATCTCTAGACTGAAATATTTTCCTAAAAAGTGAGGCAGTGCAAAGTGTTTGCTAATTTTCTCATGTAATTATTTACATCTATGTTTATGTAGATGTATCATATCACTGCAAGTAAATTAATGTTTGCACAACCTTTTGAAAATATAAGGCATTTATGTGTTTGCATATTCACACAGGTACTATTTCTCTTGGATGATAAAAACAATTCACTGCCTTTTTTAAGGTTAGTACTCAAAATCCAGCTCCCATGTACTTTTTATTCATCTGACTTGATTGTACTTTAGCTTTTTTTATGGACTCTTTAAAATACATACTAATAAAACCTTATTGGCTTTTTATTATCAACTGTCTCAACATACAAATATTGCAGGCTTCAGGGATTTTCTGGTCACTGCGAGCATGACTCTAAGTAGCAATCAATGCATTTGTTACAGTGTCTCTGGCAATTGATGTTTCTGAAAAGCTAAAACATTTTTAGTATCATTCAGGCAATTTGCAAACGTACTTCTGCCTTTAAGGGCGCTCTGTTTATTCCAGTACAACACAGGAATGAAGTCAATCTGGGTAAGATGCTATGATTTATTAAACACCTTCCCTTAGCTGATATTCCACAGCTGGTTGGGCAAAAACTCTATGTTAGAAGCACACCAGGTACTTAGGACCTTACCTTGCTATAAATTCTTCCAAGTCAATAGGTAGGACTTAAAAATCTATTGAAGGATATGGCTCAAAAGTGCTTTTTTTTCAAAGCTATAATGGTACAAATATTATCACTGAGCACTCGCTTATATGTAAGATCTGAACATTGAAATAAAAGCCTATGAAAGATCTAAAAGTGTGAGATGACATTGAAATCAATGCATTTAAGTCCCTAAATAGCTCATCTGATTCATCTCACTAACAAGAACATCTTATTGTCTCTAGAATAAACAGACATTTACAATAGCAGTGCTTTTCTAGTGGAATACTTCAAAGTTTGCTATTTTAAAAGTGGTTACAGAAGGACATTAGTGAGAAAACAAGATAAATATTTTAGTTAGGAATTGCAGGGTTGAGAAATCATCCATGAGGGATATTGCTCTTGCCAGATTTCACTGACTTTGCTGAGTACACTTTGGTTGCATTAGAGGTGGGTTTGGTGGAACATTCTAAGGATGAGGAAGCAGTTATTAAATTCACCTGTTAGAGTTAAGGAAGGTGTTAATCTCTATTTTTGGTCTCCTAATGGCACCTAACCCTTTATCACTTAATACCATTGAAGGCTCCACAGTGAGGCAGCACTCTAAAGAAACTATGTCACTAAATGAACTGTTAGAAGAGTGATCCCTGTTACAAATACAATTCAAGTGTGGCATGCACAGGACATTCCCAAGTCCCCAAAATAAACATACAATTCAAACACGGATATTCCCACTACTTAAATCTTAAAATAGTAACTACTATGCAAACAAGGGGATGAACCAACATCATAAACAATGTTAGTCTCCAGAAGTCAAATTCTCTCTGCACTAAACAGAACTGATGCCAGCATTAGCAAAAGAATCATCACCAACTTTTGCTGATCAGATGCCAAGGAAAGCTAGGAGATAATGATGTCTGAGTCCATGCAGTCCCACTGACTGGTGCTGAACAAATTCCCACTGCAGGGGCTGCTGTACAACTGCACAGCTCTGCCTCTGGTCAGGCCCGGGGGGCTTTTGCCCACTATTCAATTATAACTTGTGAAGAAATGTAGCAAGAGCACAGTTGTAGGTACCCAGTCCTGGGCCATTGCTTGGAGAGGCCCCTTTGCCAAGGACTTTGGAAACAGAAACCCAGATCTGTAAACAGCTCATTTCTTGCAATGTGAACTTTAAAAAAGTTTTTCACCAAACTGCGTGGTGTGGCAACAGTCTGAAGGCAATTTTTAAACATTAATGCAGACATTTTTTTCCATTTTTACTGCAACCTGAAATGTTCCTGTAGTTTCCATGACAAACTGGGTAACAATACATTTAACATTTCCATCAAATAAATTATATTTAAATTCTAAGTATCTATATAAAATTAATTATTTAAGCTCTAAACCTAGAGTCATTTGAGATTGTAAAACCCAAATAGGGCCTAACAATTTCAACTGTTTATATTATGAAGACCTGCAGTTCTCAAATGTGTATAGCATCCCCTCGGAGGACACTGAACCTCCTGATCCTTTCACTCACAGATTACTTTGTCCAAAAGGCAATGGTGTGATTAGAGCCTTCTACCAGTGGAAAACAGATTTGAGTTTTAGGCCTGCAAGATGCTTCACCAGCTTGTGTCTCCACACTTGAATTCCTGGTTCTACAACAAGGAATGGATTTATGTTTTCCTTTACTTTTTTGACAATGATCCAGGTCCTATATGGCAGGCCTGATGGAATGATCCAGCCTGGAATAGTGCGTGGTGTGGCAACAGTGATGGAATCCCAAAACTTTTCCCAGGACTTGGAGGTATTGCTTTTATTTACATCTCTCTGGAAATTTAGAGACCTTGAAGTGGGATGTTTTGGTAATGTTTGGTGAAAGTTTGTAAGGCCTCCAGCCTTATAAAGACTAGGCAATTCTTTCATTTAACATAAACATTCAAAGCATTTTTGTGCAAGTGTAATTACTGATTCACACTTTTCAAATAATCTGAAACCATCACAAAAATTTCCTCTCCAAGAAATATTAGAGAAAACAACTCTTTATTTTCACACAGAAATGGAATAATCAAAGTTTATCTGTATTCTCAGAACTGAGGTATTTATTGTTCCACAGGAGTAAAGGTGGTGGATTGCACCCATAAAGGTGTTCTGTGCATTTCCACTCCGGTGCTGGAAACCCACGGAAACGCTACATCCTTCAACTACTCACTCTGAATGGAGTAAGGAAGAAGATGAGCTTGCTGAAAACGTTAAGAAACCTGAGTCAGATTTCTCTGACAGAAGAAATGGAAATCTCCCCTGGGTGCACATCTGGGGTGTCTCAGAACCAGGGCTTCAGCACATCGCAGGACATGCTCAGTACTTCGCATGATTGAGCTCTTAGTCATAAAAATATATTTTACATACAAAAATACAGCAGATGTCCTTCCAAAAATCATCTCCGAAGTGTTATTCCCTCTCTTTATGTTTTATATATTCAGGAGCAGACATTTGAGACATATTGTGAGCAGTGCAAAATACTGTTTTACATTTCTTAAACCACGTGTTGCAGTACCTTTAAGCGCCAGCTGAAGGAAAGGCTGAGAAAGGTTTGATCCTCAGAGCAATTCTGGTCCAAGTCGAACTTTTGTTTAGAGAGTTGTAAACAAATGTCTTAGAATGCAGAGAATCCTCTCATTTCTTTCCAGCTAAGGTAGTCTCAAACACATCAAGTCCTGCTTTGAAGTAAACCTGATCTGAATTGATGCTGTTCAGCACCTCTGACAAGGCTTCTTGAACGGTCTCATTTGACTGATGTAGTTTGCAGTGCTCCAGTGCCTCCAGCAGTACTGAAAACTGGCTGGTCCTGTCATCCAGTCTGTAAAGAATATTTCTGAAAGAGAACAATGGAGAGAATGGTAAAATTTTTACTCAAAAACAATCCATCACATGGTATCAAGAAACCCTGTATCAGCCACAGCTTACAGATGATACATATTATGCACAGTAAAGTTGATCCATGGCAGAGTGAGAGGCAAATGCATATTTATTATGCCTTTGTAAACTGAATCCATTCATTGAACTACATGCACTTGCATTGAAGCAGTCACTAAATCCATTAAAGAAATCTCACATTCCTCTTTGACCATTCAAGATTTTATTCAAAAGCATGAGCCTAGACCTATCACACCCCTCATGAAGGACTTAGTGTCTCAGATGGATTCCATTTAATCCCCTCTAAAAAAAGTTCGGTTATTGCTGTGAACCCTCAGCACAGGTTTGGTTTTGTTTTTGTTTCTCCTATCTGCTCACATTATTTATTTCACACTTCAGAGGTGAAATTCCAACTGCATTGAAGTCAATGGTAAAACCGGTTGCCTTCAGCAGAGACTTTATTTCATCAATAATCCTTTGTGGTTTCAGAACAAAAGTAACCCATCTTTAATGTCCCATACTCGAGGAAGGAAACAAAAGCCAAACCCTTGTGAAACAAAATCTGTGTTTTCCAGTAATATCTGCAAAAATTTTTAATGGTTTGTAGAAAAACAGATGCAAGAGCCTTGTGTGATCCCTTGGAAATTTTGTCTGTATGGGGTGTGGAAGGCTCGGAATACAAAGCTAGTCAGTGATTTTAATGAGACTCTTTGAAGCAGGCTATAAATGTTATCCAAAAACAGGTGTAATCATTATACTAATTAGAAGAGTACATAAATATCATAAATCTCCACCCAGGAGCTCCTTTGATTGCAAACAGAAGTGAATGAAATTTGAAACAGGAAAGCTACGATGATTTGATGCAGGACCTTATCCTTACATACGGGACAGGTGTTCAAGAAGCTGTTTCATAGAGAACCCAGCAAGAAACAGGACAGCTCACACACTTTGTTAGTAACCTAACGGCACAACAGAACAGGTCAAATGGCAACTCCAAATTAGTAATAAAACTGCCAAGTTTATTTACACAAGACAGATGAACACAGAAGTTCATTATCATTCAGTGAATCACCTAGTTGCCACTCTGCCTGGGGTAAAGGTAACAAAGTAGCCCAATAAATGACACCGCAGAACAAATGAACCCACAGTCTTCTGCCATGTTTTTCAGTTTTAAAAAATGTTTTGAATGAGAGGCCATTTTTTTCAAAGATACCAAGTAACTCTTGTCCTCATAAGGCAATTTTTCAGTCTATGTTTTTACTCCCCAATATTTGGTATACATCCAAACCCAGCAGTGTGCAGAAGGAATGGTAAGTTTTTCATTCCCTGACAGCAATACAACCAGACAATTCAAGGGGTCTGAAATGCAATGTATTGGAGATTTAAGCAGAGGAGGTGAAGGGTTTGAATCCAACACTGCAGCAGAATGACAGTTTAAACAATAGCTCATCACTGACTCAGACTATTTAGCCTGAAACAGATTAGGAGTGTGTGCAAGAACAGCTCAGTGGGGACAGAAATCCCTATCAAGAGGCAGAAACAGGCAGATGTGGCAACTTCCACAGCTTGCACTGCAGCAGCCATGGGACAGCTCCCTGCTTCCTTAGCTCTGAGTTGATGCTTCTGTTCCCTAACTATGGTGCAGCTCCTACTCCAAGGTGACTCAGATTATCTCATGGACTGTCCCAAAGCAGCCTCTGTGATACAGTAAATGAAAACTGTGTATGCTGAGAACCAGATAAATTCTTGGTTGGTTGTTTTTTAAGGATAGGCTGTGCTATGGGATATACTGCATTTTTCAAAGCAGGGATTGATTTTACTCCCTCAGTTCAGGGACTCCTGCTGAGATCAGTGCAAGCAGAACCAGGCGTTTGAAGAATTCTCCTCTATAGTTCCTGTAGTTCATAGGGAGAAAGAAGCCTGCTCACAGCCCCTCAAACACCTCCAACAGCAAGGACAGTGCTAGAGATAATCACATTTCTTTCTACCCTCAGGAGAGATCTGGTTCCTGGTGGCTGGGAGAGTTTGACTGAGCTGGAATTCTACTCCAAATTCCTACAGCACTGGTGCCCTGATCTGTGTTAGGATCCCTCTATTCCTTCAGGTCAACTTGTAAAAACATCATAAGACAGCAACCATCAACAGAGCAACTCTGACTGAGACTGCCAGAAACAACTCCAAAGAGAGGATGGCCTGAACATTGGAACATTTGGGGACTGCTGAGACAGTGTTTGTGGTCAGAAGGAACAGACCTCACGTCCCATCTTCAAATGTGCACACAGGCTGAAAAGATGTTTTGCCTTGACGTATGAGGGTGTTAATACAACTTAAATCTACTGCTGTGATTTTGGAATCACTGGTGATTCCACAGTAAATCCATAGGCAGGTGAACCAAGTGAAAACAAATATTCCTAGTCCACCCCACCTGAATGGAGGGTAAATTAGTGTCTGATGAGAAAGCACAGTTGTTTGATGAATGAAAGAGACAGGCAGTTTACTATCATAATTTAAAATCATATCTTCTTTTTGCAAGAGTTATAGTATGACTTCAGAACAGTTGATAACATAGTATGACAGAACCTAATTTTTATTTTTATGTGTGCAAATAATAAGTAACATAATACAGCACCTGGTTTTTTCAGATTTTCTGCTAGGAGTTCTCACTGAGATCTTGTATTTTCCAATTACTTATCTTTGCTTGGCAAGCCATGCCACCCCTTTGTCACATAAAGTGATTTCTCTCTTTATCATGTTCATGAGAGTCAATTTTATACGAGTNTTAAACTGTGAAATTCAATTACTTAAACATTCCTTAACACAAATTGGTTTTGTAGCCTATACCTCTAAAACAACAATTCCCAGCCTCTGGCCTAATTGCTTAAGTATCCACCTTCATCTTTAACTATTTTGATCTAATAATGTAATTCACAAAGCTTGACCCCCACAAAACAAAAAAGACACTCCTAACCGGAAAACTGCAATACATTATTGATGACACTAATGAAATTACAACACACTTCATTCATCATAATGGGCTTGTTTCTATGACACATCCCAGTGACCTGAAAACTGTAACACTGAGGTAGCAACCTAATTAATGACTGCAGGCAGCACCACTGAAGGAGACGAAAGGGCTACAAACAAAACAAACTGCCTTAGCAAAGTAAAAGAACTATAAACAGCCTCTTCTATAACTTTTATAAGCCCTTGGCAGGCCTAGGAACATAAGCATTACTGAGCAAAATAATGCCATTAAATGCTGTTCTACATAACCACAAATAAGGAGGTACTGTCCCACCCACCAGACCAGAAGGAATTTGACAAATTCTTGAATGACAGATTACACTAAAAATATATTGACTTTAGCACAACTTCAATATTAGAGCAACTGGACAGTACAAGATGAAACAAGATTAGCACATTATTCTTGTCACAAAAAACGATTTTTTAGCTTACAAGAAAATTTTGTCTGTAGGTAATGTACAACACAAGATGAATTATTCAGGCACTTACAAAGAGACTCCTATCTAAGAGCCCACGCCTGAGATTTTGAAAAGTAATTATTAAATCATTAGGACATGATGGTAGGTCTACTGTCCCACATGAAATGAGTGCAGGTTTTCTCTGAGGAATCACAATAAAATTGTTTAGAGATAAATGCTATGGGCAGCCTCTGTCTATTCCAGTTATAATATGATGTGCTATGACTTCACCATCCTTACAAACTCAATTTTATAATTCCCTGATTTGTTTTTTCTTGTACTCTCCAAGAAAAAAAAAAACATAGCAGAACAAGGATTCTCTGAATTTCCCTTTCTCCTGATACTGTTCAATTTTGAATGCACTTCTATTACATTTAGGAGTCTGTTTTCATTCATGTTTGTAAGATGTAAAATATTATTACTTTGGTAAATAAGTAACTGCATTCTAATAACAATATTTACATGTTGGGACTTCCAGTTCCATACACAGGTTATTTACTCTAGGACATCAAAGTACCACGATTCTTCTTCTCTGGAAACAGCACAAGAGGATTTATACTGGTTTATTTACACAAGTTTGCACCTCAGAAAATTTTGCAGCGAACATGCAGAAAGTTTCCCTTCTTCCTCTGGCATCCTCATCCTTTTGATCTCCAGTGGTTCTCCTTTCCTCTCTTTATTTTTAAACATTTTTGACACCGACATTCAGTTTTGTTATCTTACCTATTTTATTTCACAGCACTATTGTGACAGAAGGCTTCTAATTATAAAATTATAGCTGCTGGCCATGTAAGATTAACTTTTATCAGGAGGAAATATATGCCCTGGTGAACTGTCATTACATGTCATTAGAGCTGATCCGGAGGAACCCCTTTTTTTGTTTCCTGCAATGTTCATTCCCTGCTGGGCTGAACGCTGGAAGTCACCAGCTCTGGGGCCATGGGATGGGACAACACACATGGCCAGGCAAGGTGGGGATGTGGCACCCAACCACTCAGGGAAACTCAGCTGTAAATGTCACCACTCCTTCACTGCCCTAAGCCCCACAAACCCAGCATGCCATTTTTAAGGGTCCTCTGTTTGTAATATGTTTTTCCTAACTTTTGTTTCCTACACATCCTCTCCTTTTGTAAAGAGCCATCAGCTGCCTTTCCTTAGTGCTCTCATTTACAGGCTGCAAATAGTTCTACCAATAAATATTCCAGAAAGTGATATATTTAAAATCATGTACCCTCAGAGGTGTCTGCCTGAAAGGGATGTATTTGCATGTTATCAGCAGTTGATAAGCTGAAGGTAATCGAGATATCAAACCTAAATAAAGTCTAACCAGCTGAAAGGCATTTCAAAGACATTGTTATGTGACAGAGGTAAACCAGACAAACTCAAATTTATAGATACAAATTTATCTTGCATAAAAGACAGGCATTAGGACACCTCTAATTGAGTCATTTATGGCAAACGGAGGTTGTGGTAAGTCTGCATGAACAGAATCCTGCTGGGACATGGGACTACAAGGAGGTAATTATTCCAGGTTTGAGTATATTTCTGAGAGGTCAGTTTTAAATAGGGCTTCTTAAAAAAATTAATCCTGATTCTGGCAGCTCTGTAAAGTGTCTCAATGCTTGGCTTGACTGCCTGCCAAATAAACAAAGGGAAAAAGAGAAGACAAACTGGAATTGTGGCTTACAAGATACATTATCTCTTATTTCCCTACAGTTCTCCTTGATCACAGTACTTTTTAAAGATAAGGGATGCACTGTCCTGAAACACACTAATCTCTTAATGAAGGATCACTAAAGCCTAACCTAACCCTAACTCTAGCCTAAGTTTCAGCTTGATGCACCTTGACAGCTTTAAATATTTGTGAGGGCATTGGGTGCACCACTATCAGATTCCAAAGCACATGCACGAGCATTCAGAATCCTAAAGACAAGGCAAAAGGTCTATTAAAGAATTTAAGCCAAGAAAGGGTTCCTTGAGGACTTTTTTATGACCAAAACTCAACATTCACAGAAACATCCATTTCTGTTCTGAAACATGTAAGGCAACTATTCTTTTGATAGTTAAATAATTTCTGCCAACAGAAAAGATTGACATAAAGTAAAGCTAACAATGCTAAGCTTGATTTTCTGATAACAGGACAGAAAATCTGTGATGGCTGAGAAAAATATTAAATGCTGAATTTATGACAACCTGTAGCCAAACTTTTCCACTTTTGTTAAATAAACAGTAATTACTGCACTTCCTAATGTTTGTGACTTTTGATAGCAAAAAAATTGTACAGTATAATATATAATAACCATGAACAAATCGAAGCTGGCAACTTGAGGCTCGTAGCAGATCATAAGAGGACTGATGTTCTGGAACAGCCTCAAAGAAGAATAATGGAGCTAAGAAGCCTGACTATCTTAAAGACTGATTTTGAGTAAAATCAGGCTGCAATAAAGTATCTATTTGCCAGTGCTGAACTTCAGCATGACCATGCACTCACAGTTTTTCTCTCAGTGAAAATTTGTTGAGTTTAGGAGCTGATTTCTTTCTTGCTTTGGAGTAAACAAGATCAGCAGGTAAGGAGAATCCAATCTATAGCTTCAACAGTACAGAATGACTCCACAGAAGTGAAATAAAAAATTAAAAATAGGATGCATTTATACTTCAGAAGTTGCAAGTCACTAGTTATTGGTGCTAAAGAGCAGTCCTCTAATTAGGCATTATTTTCTCTAGGGTTTTACAGAAATTAATTAAGCAACTTTACATAGAAGAATCCACAGAACCCACTATCAGAGTCTTTGTCACAGAGCTTCCAAACCCTATATGCAGCTGATGAGAGAATAATGTATACCCCTTGGAGATGTAAAAATTCCTTGAAAATCCACCAGTACTTTTTCTGTTGTTCCTTAGAACAAGGACTTACATTTATATTTAAAAGAGTGATGATGCATTGAACAAAACTGATATAACTGTATTTTAAAATGTTATTTGCTGGCAGCAACTGGTATGAAATATTCTTTGTTAAATTTCAAATAATGTAGCTGTTGGTAACAAATGTAGGCATGTTGTTCTCTGAATGATTTATGCTACACTTGCTTTTCAAGTGAAAGAAACATATGCTTGTGTGAATAATTTGGAGGAAACTATCTGTCTTTTAAGGATGTCTCAGTCTGAAACACTCAAATTCAAAGCAGATGTGCTACTATTTTGAAGAACTTGAGGGAAGTGAATTAATAAAATTATTTCCAAATGGCTCACAGCTGATGTTCTGATGGCAACCCTATAAAACATCCTCTTCCTAAGGAGGAATGCCATTTCTAAACAAAGAAGCACGCAGTGTCCAGTGCTTAATGCAGGACACTGGCTTGACCTTGATCTCCAGTTCTGATCCTGACTGGGTTTATCACCCTAAATAAGCCCGTACCATGTGACACGAGACCATTACCACAGGTCATTATCATGAGTTAACGAGGGATAAATGATTATGCTATAATAAATAATATATCTTTAAAGAAATGCCTGATGTTATAGCATTATTACCTTCAGTGGCAGGTACATACACAAAATTAACACTTTTTTAAAGTCCCAGTTAAGGTAATTTTCCTGTTAATGATCTCATCAACACATTTCTAAGCTCTATTGCCTGGGTAATATGTTAGTGGAGGAATGCTGCATATTAACTATTTTCCCAATGAATTCCATTTATTTTTGTAACATATTCAAGGAGTGTTCTTGGCTAATATTTCAACCATACATGAGTGGTTCTTATCTGTTGTCATCAAAAATGTGGAATCATATTTCTTCGATCTAAAAAATGTTACAGTCCTACTGTTTATAATAAAGATAAAATAATGTATAAAATATTAAGTTTCTGTCACATTTAATAAATTATTTAGACTCTAATACTTTGTATAGCTTCCTGAGATCACAGTAGACTTTTTTTTTTCTGGAACTAAACATTCTTGCTGTATTTAGCACCACAAGTGCAGACCAAGCAAGATCTGCCAGCAAGGGACATGGAGTGGAGCTGTATCCTAACCACAAGACTTGCTGGAGGTTGGCACGAGAGCTCTGCACTGAGCCCACAGAACAGCTGTGACAGGGCTTTTACAGTCAGCAGAACAACTGCTGTGAAATGGGCTAAACCATCCAGTAAGGCCACAGAGTAAAATAAATGTCATTTTATAAAAAAACCAAAAAAAACCAAACAGTTATTTTTGCAAGGCCAAGACCATGCACACTCATGGGAAGAACGAGGAATATTATTTCCTGGACAAGGTCTTGTCATCACAACAACTAATGCTGGGTTTAATTACAATATAACAATATTTACTGGATCACAAACATAATGGGTCTGATGTATGGCACAGAAAGAACCCTGCAAGTATACAAATCAACCTAATTAAAAAGATGGAAGAAAATTCATGAGAAGTACATAGAGGAAAAACAAATTAATATATGTAAAACCAGGTTTCCCTTCATATCAGGGAAGTGAGAAATCTGTTTTCAAACCATGACATAATCCCTGATTACAGTGGTTTTCTGCTTTTGCAGGTGTAATGAAAAGATTTTCATGTTCCCTGTTTAAATAAGCTTTAAATTCTGCCATAATTACAGCTCTGCAGATGGCTAATTCAGTAGTATTTATGCAGCAAATGCTCTTTAAATAGTAAAAATTTACAAGACAACAAATACAGTCATTAATTCGTGGCCATTACATGTATCAGTGATTCCAAAGGAAAAAACATCTCAATTGCCATTCAGATGGATCAGGTGTTTTGAGTGGGACTTTCACTGACTTTATTGCATCTCCTCAGTATTAAGAAAGGGCATAATTCAGCATCATTCTCAATAATGAGAAAAATAATAACCATATCAGGAACCTGTAAGAGCATTATCAGCCCAGTGAATGCTACTGGTGTTTGCTAGGATAAATGTGCTGCTCCATACTTACAATTGCATAAACCACAATCACACTGCTCAAACACTGTAAAGTTCAAAGGAATAAGGCTGAAGAAAATGGGAAGGCGTTTTGGTTGGACAGAAGCTTATCAGAGAGAAGGGAGCTGAACAACAGCTGCAGAACTGAGAAACACCAGAGGATTAGAAAGGGAAACAAGTAATGCCACTGTTCATAACTCCATTTATAAGCTGTGAAAAAAATCACAGAAGAAAAGGAGTTGCAAATTTTGAAAGATGCAAAATATGGGGGTCAAAAGTCAGGCAGGAAATCATTGCTGTGCTGGAAGACAAAAATTCATTTATTCTGACTGAATGGTAAAATCTGAGATACAGCATTCTACAACCAGAACACAATTCTTTCCTTCTCCCCCAACATAATTCTAGCATTGTATTTACAAATTGCACATGGCAGATAATAGAGACAGAACATTATCTACTGCTGCCAGTGAAACATGAATTATTTCAGTATTTCCCACACTAAGGATCATTGACACCGTATCAAATCACTCTCTGCTCCACATAATACAATGCAGAACAACAAAAATACTCCATGCATTTGGTTCAGGTCGGTCAAAAACGATCTCAAATATTACTACAAAGGAGACAGGAATGTTTTCTACTTGAAGTCATAACTGAAGAATTCAAAATGAAGAAACAATCTGCAGAGTTTATACAATGAGACAGAACGACTGTCTTCGGTAGAAACTCTGGGCTAGGGTTTTGTTTTATTTTGCAGGTGACATTGCACTCAATGTTTACCCACGTTACTGTTTAAGATTAGCAGGATATTTGCATCTTTAATGCTTGTCCTCTGCAAATCCAATGAGCAGCTTGTTTACACATGGAGATATAATAAGGTCTTTAATTTTCCTACTAAATGTATCTCTAGAAACTAGACTCCTAGGGCATGTGTATTTTGAAGCCTGAGAATCTGCTGCAGTTTACCAGCAAAGCAGAAATAAATCCTGTAGAATATACACATGTCAGGAATGTACATAACAAATCTCAATCTGAAAGGAAAATATTTGTTCTGGTAAACAACACACACTTGAGCAGCACGAGTTCAGCAGCAATGCAAGTTGCCTTTTTTGAAATGGTACTGAAAATGTCTTTTGATTGTTCTTTCATTTCATTATGTCAGACTCAGGGTGCACAGTCTATCTTTGCTTACTGCCAGTATTTTGTTCAGTGCATTAAAATGTACCCATTTGTTGTAATTCTTTAGCCCAATGAAGTGTTAATGTCGCACTTGGGTATCCGTGATGAAAAGAAGCAAAAGGAAGAAGTTTAACTGGTACAAATGAGCAATAAAAACTGCTGGAGGTCTTTGCTGAAAACGCAGATTGCTTTCAAAATCCTTGCTTTTCACCTACTTATTACTCAATTCACTCAACTACATCTATTAGACAAAGCACAGTCACCCCTGTAACAATTCCATAAATAGTGGTGGCAGATGCATACAGCTTTAAGGGACAGGATAAACTTGGCATGTTGAGATAAAATCCTTAAGAGAAAGGTTTTACACAAGTTGACTTTGCTTTTCTTTTATAAAACTGTTAAAAGAACTGTCAGGACATAACTGATCCTTAGGCAATGGTCCATTAAGAATAAAACCCACCTAACTGGAGCAGAAACGACAATCTGAGCCCTTGTACGCCTCTTTTTGGCTTTGAAGACTGAAGACACAAGCTGTGATTTTAACAACTCTTTTAGGTTTGAAAATTCTGGGGAGCATCCCAGGGTATTCTAAGAAATTCTGGGTACTTACTACTGCATCCATCTGGTATCAACAGCACCCATCAAATCTGAAAATTAGACCTGGACCTGAAGAAATGTGACACTTTCACTGAGACTGGAGATCTCCCTGCACCGAGTGTGCCACGCCTGATACTCCATGAGGTTTGCTTCATTATCTCATTTCTCTGCAATATTATTGTGCATTGAAGAGCTCTGCCTTTCTACACAGGGAGAGGCTCTGTGAGTACCTAAGGAGAGCACAGAGACTTGACAGACACATCAGCCTGACAGGTTGTCAGAAGCTGTGGGGATCAGCAAATATAACAAGCACAACAAAATATACAAGGAAAGGGAGAACCCTCTTACTGAACCTAGGCAAATACAAGATTTGAACTCAGTATTTATGAACACCAGGAAGATCCATCCTGTCTTGCTATTCCTGATATTGGTGTTGGTGTTTTGGTTGGTATTTCTGTAGAGGGAAAAATATGCAAAAGCACGACACGATCAGTATTTATGGAATCTTTTCATGGCTCTGGTGAGGCTGACCATCTCATGGAGAGGACAATATGCTTGAAATCTTATTTCTTCCACCCTGTACAGTGCCTAAATAACAAAGCTTCTGTTCTTACATTAACCTTGTACATGCCACTACTGTGTAATCTATGAGTATTACCTCTAGTATCAAAATACAAACATCAGGGAACACACAGAAATGTTCTTGAGTGGAAATCAAGAAATGGCTAAAGGTAACAAACAGAATGAATCCATTTCTACTGATTACTCCATGAAAATAATGACAAATTATAAATCCAAATAATTATCAGTATTATGATTATGTTAGGAAAAACAAAGTGAGATAAATGAAAAATACCAACAGCAATCCTATTTTATTCCTAGACATTTATTCTGGAAATAGAAAATCTACCCAGGATTACCACTGGCAATCAAAGAAATTCTTCAGGTACAATAAAACTCAGCAATTTTCTCCTAACCCCAAATCAAGTCCCAGGGTAACTTTTGCAAAGCAGGATATTCCTCAACCTATTATTTTTCATTCTGCTTAAATTTCTGGATAAGACTAAAATACCCTGATGCAAGCTGTACTTGTGTATTTCCAGCTCAGTTGAAACAGAGATCATGGGGAACATGTGCTGTTGTCAAATTTGCAGTTCAGTGTCAGGAAGTTCCGTTAAAAGGGATGAGCATCAAAACTACAGCATTTACTGTATTGAACAACCTGCCAATGTCAATCATGATTACTTAAATTTAGTCGAATATCCTAATCCAATTATTAAAAAAGTAGTAATTTGAATTCTGTTAGTAAGTTTGATTATATTACTTCTCATTATAGATGCATAATGCATCAATTATGCCCAAATATTGCCCTACGACATTGACTGGAACGAGGCATTTATTTTTTTTTAGTACCCATATGCAGTAAGAGACTATAGCTAAGGGAATGTGTGTGCAAACCATATAAAAAAAAATTATACATAAAAGATGTATCAGTCCCCCTGTAGCGGAGAAGCACAAGAAGGTTGCAACACTCCTGCAATAAAGAAAAAATCCACCTTTCTTCTTAATTCAAGTTCTAGGACAGAAAACACAGTATAGATCCAGGGAGCTGTGAATTAGGACAAACACAAGGCTAAAAATGATGCCTAAAACTTCAGCAAATTTGTCAAGGGCTTTGATTGAGGTTGAGAATATGACTCCAAATGGGTATACAGGAAGCAATCATATTTTCATGAAGAATACGTCCTTTACCGTGCACACAAATTCTTCCTTCAGAAGGCTGTAAATTACAGTATTTATGGAATCTTAATGATCTAAACACAGTTGGAGCCTGAAGGTCAAGGCTGCAAACTGCATCCTAAATTTCTGTTTACAGATGAAGAACAGTATTTATTGCTGTACTGCTTGTGCTGCTATAGTTAAAGGGCTGCCACCATTTCCATTATAAACCACTATTTCAGGGGTTTATAACTTGCCTATCAATCTTTTGACTGGGATGAAACATGGCATACAAGGTCCTGGCTGTGAGACAGATTTTTTTTGTTTGTTTTCTTTACCAAATGACAAAAAGAATAAGCTTAAAGTTTTACAAGAAAAAAAAAACCCCAAACCAAACAAACAAAAAAACCAAAAAATCCCCAAACAAACAAAAAAGCAAAAAACAAAACCAAAACAAAACGAAAACAAAACCACAAAAACAAACAAACAAAACCCTCCAAAAAACCAAACAAAAAAACCCCAAAACCTATCAGGTTTTTCAAGTATTTCTAGTGTTCTTGGAACACAATTATAGCTTCAAATACAAAACACATTCCCATAACTTCATCAACTAATAGAAGGACTTTCAATCCCTAAAAAAGGAAAAATAATCTAAACAAGACTTATGGTTTGTTGCTTTTTATTTTTTAATTAAGCAAATGTACTTCAGATTTTAAATGGCAGCAAAGGACATCAGAAACCTAACATTGTCCTTGATTCTGTTCATCTGTGTAGATTTACCATTAAAGGTAACAATTACACACCTTGGCACAGTACAAAGGGTGCATTCTTTTCAAATGAACATCTAAATGATGATACACAAGGTGTCCTTTACTATTGTAAATTCCAGATGATGTCAGGTAAAATTATTCAGAGTAAAGTCAAAGACAATATTTTCTCCTAGACTTTGCAACATTGTACTGTTAAATCTTCTATCAAATTTAATTACACTGGAGGACAACAAGCACAACATTTTCACTTCCACAGTGTCTATTTTGCCAGTATGAAAGTACTTTTGTTCTGTACCAAAGTACTGTGGAGAACAGGTGAAAAATTTGTTGCATTATGTCTGCATATCTAGCAATTACATTTTGGTAAATAACAAACTTAATTATGCAAGCACTGCAAGAATTGAAATATTGGGAAGAACTCAAAACCCCTCTTATTGGAATCCTAAGTGTTGACATAATTTAATTTTACAAAGAACTGGACCAGATTCAACAATGTTGAATGTTGCTGTTGCAATGCAACACATACATATTACATTATTATTAAACAGATTTATGGCTCCTTTGCAACACCATACCAGTTCAGACACGACAGACATCATGGCTAGAATATTAGAACCTGGAATATTAGGCTTTATCTAATCCCATTTTGGCTTATTTCTTTATGTTATAAATCCAGTTACAGCGGGAAGGAAGTAAATTAACCCCTCCCCAAATGTAATTATTCAATTTTCTTTATTACAGCTGTAGGGCTTTTATTCACTGACACTGTTGAGCTCCCCATGAAAAATAGCTTTTATCTTTTACCTTTGTTTTTGTTAAAAGATGATTGCATTTGTTTTAGATCATTGCTAATGACTGGAAGAATCTCTTCCTCCTGTTGCTGGAACTTTCTGCTTTCCTTCCCCACCTCTACCACATGTCTGTTTGATGTCCACTTTACACCATCACTTGCATAAGACATTGGGCAAATTTTCCTGTCAACTGAAATCAAAGTACTGTTTTGTTACTTTAGTTGGTTCTGGTGAGAGATAGAGGCCTGCAGACTCCTTTCTTGGAAAGTAAAAGATGGGATGACTATGACATCTTAAAACCAACCTGGGTAGTGTAGCTGCATACATATCAGGAATAATTCCAAGCAGAGACAAGATGTTATGAACAGTGACTGACTCAGGCCTCCTCATCAAGTGAACTGTACTGCCTTTAACTCGCTGAAATGCATCCAAGACCGTTGCTATATAATTAAATATGTTAAATAATGCTACCCAGGATCTTGTGTAATTCTGAATCTTCAATGAACTGTACAAAGTTTTAAATAAAATGTAGGTGGAGCTTGTCAAGCAGTATTAGACTTCAAAATATTTTCTTTTTCTTCTGAAAGCTTCCTGTACCATCTGACACACGTTTCTGCCACGCTGCCTGGGCTGCCATCACACCGTACATCTTGTTAGCAGCAATGTCATGACAGAAATGCTACAGTGCTGCATTCTAATGACCCCTTGCATTGTAATGAATTAATGTTTTCTGCAGAAAGGATGTGGTAGGAAAAAAATAGCTTTTATCTTGGGTACTCGCTGAGGTTTTCCATTTTATCTCAGCTACAGAACGTGTGGAACACCACGCACCATACCTGTAAAGGCCTGGAGGAGCTCGATGAAGCAGGAAGCTTGTCTCCAAGCCTTGTAGCACATCATTGAGCATCCTGACTCTGACAGGAGCTCTCTCCTTGGGGTCATTGGCCGGGCGCATCTCGTCTGACTGGAACAGCTCTGCCGTGTCCCTCAGACGTGAGGCCTCTGCCAGGAGCTGAGGGGCTGCTCCATCACCTGGGAACAGCGACAGCAAGACAGTCACCAGTGATTCAGAGAACACTTATTACTCTTGCTTCCAAGTCAAAATTAATAGTCCAATTAAAACCTGAGCCTCTTTTCCCCCGTGAGCAGCATGGAAGGGGTCAAGGGAAGCTATAGATCATTCTGTGTAACCTCTGATCTGTTCCTCAAAGATCAATTTGGACTCTGATGCTTTAAGATCTAATAAGCTGTGAGGAATGATTTTGGGGTACAGCTTGAAATCCAGCATTGGAAAAACAGGCATGCAGGAAGCAATGGTTATAAATCAAGAACTACATTTCCTTCTGAGACTGCATTTATTCAATGCCATTTGAGGCCCTTGCTCTCCAGTCTGAAAGCCTGTGCTTGGATTCCATAATGACTGTTCTATAGAATATTGTAATATGCAGAGTTTAATTGAATTTGATTCAACATTTTAGAATCTTAGAGGTTAACAGCAATTGTAGAGGGTATGTGAAATTGCTCCTCTTAATCACTTTAGTCATATGCCAATGAGCCAACTTTAATTGATATCCTAACACATATTCTAATCCAGTCAATATTTTCAAAACTTGTTAAACTTGGAGTGTTAACTATTGCTTTGTAAGCAACCCTACTCAGACAGCAAACGAACAAAAGCCTGCAGCGCTTAGGAGCACACCACAATTTCAGTATTTGCCTGTTCATAGTCCAGAAAGAGAAACGTGAATTGGAGCACTGTGAATGTGCAGCCTCCTCCCACCTGCAGAGCAGGTGAAGAGTGTGGCCTCCTGTCTCAGTGTGTGCATGGACTGCCTTCATCTTTACAAGCACATGGAGAGAGAAAGCAGAGCCTGAACCTGATAGAAAGTCAAAAGCAGTGTCAGTCAGCACAAACATTTCCAGGATGTAGAAACTATCTTTAAGGCGAAAATTCACTTTGCCTATTGACAAGAAATTCAGCTATCCTTAGATTTTTCAAATAAAACTTTAATCGACATAAACCATGCAGCTCTAGGAGCTGTCTCACCTCTATATGAATGTGCAAACCTTAGAGAGTTCAGTACCTTAGTGACTGAGATAATTAAGCCAGGAAAATGGTTCAAGACTCAAATTCGATGAATTTTCAGCTTCCTTGTCTAAGATATACGTTAAAAAAAAAAATCACAAATAGTAATTGGTGAACATTGACATGGTTTAACCCCAGCTGGCAAGTAAGTACCATGCAGCTGCTCACTCACATCCTCTGGCTTGCCTGATGGAATGGGGAGAAGAATCAAAAGTTAAAACCAATGGGCTGATATTAGAGAAGTTTAATAATTGTTATATAATGATCATGATGATAATAACAACAGTAATAATAGTAATAATGTAGTATCAATAAGGGAGAAAACCAAAAGAGAGACATAAAACCCAAGCCAGACAAGCAATTTTATTGGGCTGGCCATGTTCAGTCTGGCCCCAGCAGCAATCAGCCTCCCTGGCCACCTCAGTTTAAACACTGAGCTTGATGTTCTGTGGTATGGAATACCCCTTGGGCCAGTTCAGATCAGCTGTCCTGGCCATCCTCCCTTTCAGCTTCCTGTAACTACCCTCTGGCAAAACGTGGGAAACTGGAAAGTCCTCAGGGTAAGCACTACTAAGCAACACCTGAAATATCAATGAGCTATCAACCTTCACATCATCCTAAATCCAAAACACAGTACCAGCTACTAGCAAGAAAATTGACTCTATTCTAGTCAAAATCAGGACAAACACCAACCCATTTCTCAGTTTATTCATGGTTGGAGTCTGAAACGTGAGCATATAACAGGAATGGAAAAGCAAACAGGTATAACTAAGAAATCCAAGGAAATGCCTCAATATAACATATTCTCCCTCTCATATGGAAGAAGAGATTTGCTATTGGATACATTCCAGCAAAGGAAAAGGAGTTCATAGATCCCCACATACTCCTGTCATTCAGCTGACTAGCACATTCCAATCTAGCAAAACATGAAATGATCCAGAATACATGGAGAGACAAGATGCTGGTGTGAGAGAAACTGTCAGATTTCCTGAGACATCAAGATGAATTTCAGCAATGAACAGAAGCTCCCTGGGAGAACAGGAGCGAGAGAAGATGGTTTAAGGCTGCCCCAGTTTTGGACAAGATTCCTTTGCTGATGGCACTTGACCAAGCCACCTTTCCCTAATCAGAATGGGTAGGAGGTGTGGTGGTACCTTGATATAAAGGGCTCGTATCTCCCTGAGTCTGCAGTAATTGAAATTCTGATCAAACTATGTTGATGCCTCAGAAAAATATTCTCCAAGCATATAAGCTTAGTACATTTGGGATATTTTGCAAAATATCATTACCCTTAATTTTCAAATCTCCAGCAAGCATCCTGCGCAGCTGAAGAACTTCTCATTCCCACGTACATAATGCAGGCACTGTGCATACCTTACCCTGGGACCTGTATCCATATGGAAATGTTTAAATTCCCCATTAGAAAGAATCCTTTGGCTTCAGCAGAGCACCTCATATTCCAAGTAACATAAAAATTTTATAATTTTCATTCTGAATCTTATATAAACAATTGCAAATGTCAGCTTTGCCTTTTCAATAGGGAAAGTGAGGCAAAGGGAAAATCCATCTTTCTGTATTTTGAAATTAAGCCAAACAGAACGTCCTTTTAAATATAAAAATCCTGCAAATGCTCTTGTTCTCCATAGCCCCTAAACCAACTCTTTGCTTTACACTCTAAACCAGCACTTGTTAGAAAACACACACCCAGGCCCTTTTTTAATGCTTCAGTACAAAACCTGCAAGTATGGGCCAGGACAGAACAGCCATCACAATACACTGAACTGCACCACTAAGGGAAACTGATTTATGCTTTTCTCAGGCTGAGAAGCTGGGAATGGAAGGGCAAATGATTCTTCAAGAAAACCCTGCATTAATTAATGATGTCTTAAACACCTTGTGATGCTTTTACAGAGAAAATCAAGCACAAGTGTTACTTGGCTTAAGAGAAAACAATGCCACATTACTATATTTTGTATTCTTTGTCTTTTTGTCTCCAGTGTGAATCATGATGAATCATCTATGCTAGTTGTTTTGTTGCTATAAAAATAAAATTGCAAACACAGGAAAGTGACTCAAAAGCATGTGCACTCTTGATCAGGGAATTACACTGTTGAATTTCATTGCACTTGCTAAATGTAACTGGATCCTACTCAGAAACAAGTTACACCAAATAGATATATTTATTTTTACAGACATTGAGTACAATAGCCTTTCCCTGTGTAACTGATTGTTCTTATGAAAAGCACAGCTAGAGATTTAACATTTTAAATTGTGTTTGTGCCCTCTGTTATGAAAGAACTTGCCTATAAGTACTTATAGGAAAGGGAGCACTGACAAATCAGCATTTTAAGGCATGATGCTTGCTCACCATATATGTGAACATGTGTTTGCATGTGAGAGAGAAGAGAAATTGCTTCAGGTTCTGATTAGCTTGCAAATTCAGAATCAGCTATGATGTGCTGCTGAATTCACTAGGAAAATTTTTCATGCTCTGCAAAATAGGATAAACAGACCTGGCAGTGGAAAATCTGAATGGGAAAGCTTTGTAGGAAGCACCCTAAAGGGGCAGAAACACAAATCCACAGACATACTTAGTGCAAAGAATATGTTGCCATCAGCTTCAATTTTGCTACCATGACTGCTATAGCCCAAGTAAATTAATCTGGTGTTGCTCCAAATCTTTTTTCAAAGAAGTTGTGTTAAAGAGGAATGTTGTGACATTTTACTATGTGCATGTCAATACATGGAGAAGAGCAGGCTCCAGGGAGACTTTATTGTGCTCTTTCAGTACTTGAAGGGGGCTATACAAGAAAATTTGGGACAAACTTCTGAAAAAGGACAAGGGGTAAGGGTTTTAAACTGAAAGATCAGATTTAGACTAGGTGTAAGGAAGAAATATTTTACAATGAGGATGGTGCAACACTGGGTTGCTCAGGGGGGTGGTGGATACCCCATCCTGGAAACGTTCAGTGCCAGGTTGGATGAGGCTCTGAGCATTCTGATCTACTGGAATATTTCCCTACTCATTACATTGGACTAGATGACCCTTAAGAGGTCCCTTTCAACCCAAACTATTCTATGATTCTATGAAGTTATCAGTGACTTTGTACAGAGCTGCTGAAACTTATGGCCTCCTGATACAGAATCGATGCTCATCTTTGCCCTCAAGTACCAAATGTTTGTCCACAGAAAATGCATTTCTCTATTATTTTTTAAAGGCTGAAGAAAGGTACTAACATATAATAACCTTGAATGGATACTGTAGACAAGATGCCAGTGTCTCATGACAAAGGAGATATTTCTGTCATCTATGCAGATTTGTTGTATTTTTCACCTCAGTTGCAGTCAAGAATAAGGGGTGAGAACAGTAAAGAGGGAAATTTTCTTAACATTATAGACAGGAGGAGACAAGAACTCTGAAAAGCACCCAAAATGATCAGGGAAATACAGTCAAGCAGGTAAAATGATGCTAAGCTGAAGAGCAGCAGATAGCTGTAGGCAATGAGCATGCAGCCATCAAGTAAATGAGAGACATATGTTTCTGTATTGATTTTTCTAAGGACAGAGAGTTTAGCCTGATGTTTTGAAATGTATGGGTAGAGACAGGGCTGTGGAAAGTCAAGCAGACTTTCCTGGAAATGACTTACCGTAAACCAGATTATTTTAAACTTCTGCTAGTGCAGCCTACTATTATCACCCCAAGTACTTCAGCTGCTGTAACATCTGTAAAACATCCATTCTGGGGAGAAGAAAGGGCCTAACTGATAGGAAGCCACACATAGCTGACACTGCATCAGCCAAAGAGCTTTAAATTACAGCTCTCGCACTTCTGGAAAACCAGAAAATCTCATTCACCCTTAATTTGTCTTCATAAGCCTCTGCCTCTCAGCCAGTGCCTATCAGAGATGGCTGCAATTTGCTGCAGCAGCCTGTGCTGACAGCCACAAGTGGGGAACCTCACCTCACCTGCCTGGTGCTGCACAGCCACAACCCAGGGCTGGGGCACACACACCAATTCTGAAAGGTTTGCATGAGTCCAGGTGACTGGCAATAATAAATGGCATCAGCTTCAACAGCACCCAAGCGAGGGACACCACCAAGCTGGCTGACTTCATTTTTGTGAACTGGGTGCCTGAACTTGTTGTTGCTGGGACAGTCAGGCGCAAAGGTACAGAAACACTTTTAATCCTAATGAGACATCTGAGAATCTCCATCATCAACCCTGAAACTTGATGTGACAGACACTAGATTTTAAAGACAGGCTACAAGGAGCACGGTGCTAAGAGCTTTCAGCAGAAAATACAAATATGTCCTAGATAAAAATGCATGTATACATACAAAATACTTCTATACAAATGATTGTACATTTTTACTTGTGTATATATACAAAGCACCTCTACAGGAGTGCTTAAAAGCACTGTTTGTATCATTCACACAACAGATTTGACACCTTGTCTGCACCCTACCTCAAAAGATAAATTGGATTTTCGTAGGATACAAGGCCTAGCAAGATATTCAAGTATTTGATTCAAGTTGCAATGGGTCCTGATTTTAAATGTATGGAAGGCATAAATACCACACAACTGCAAGGTGTAGCTAATAAGAATATTCTTAGCAGTCACCTATTTATGAATTTGTCTAAAATATCACATCTGTGAATAAACAGGGGACAGCCTGACTAGCCCTGGGGACCTGGATGTCAGTCTTGGAACTCCCATCTCCCATCATTTATGAGCACAAGGTTTCCTGTTAAACCAGACCATCAGCAGATGCACAAAAAAAACCCCTCTCGAGCCCCAACCTTTCCTTTCAGATAAACACAAATGCAGTAGTTTGTTTCCAGGAGCACTGGTGTGTGCAAGGGGAGAGAACACGTGTCACTTAACAGCCTCTTCCCCATCTTTCTGAGGAACAGGCCATGAGCCATATGAACATGTTGGAGATGACATAACTTGCCATCCACACTATTCTGAATGTAAGAAATGGTCTGTGAAGTGTGAGTAATATCCCATGGAATTTAGCAGAGCTAATAGTACAGACACCCACCCCATTACAGAGTTAAATCCTTTAGAAACTTAAATAAATGCAGTATTAACAAGGGTCAAGGTAGACACAACCTTTTGTGAGTACATCCAGGAGCCTGCAAAACAGTGACTCAAATATTTACACAAAATTTAACTTCAAGCATGTGAGAAAGTCCAATGGGCAATAAAATCTGTGTTCAAGGAATTGGCGGAACTAGATGCCACAAAATTAAGCCTAATGAACAAATATTTTACATGTCATGCTGATTTACCTTCACCTTTTCTACATGTACAGTTCCTATTGAGTTGGAGAAGGAAACAGCTTACTAAGACATTCCAACTTTGAACTGGAAAGTTTCGACAACATAAAATCTTCTGAAGAATGAATAAACCCATGAGCCACATAAAAAAGTACAACTTTTCATTTAAGTAACTGAAAAAGGACCATTGTTCTAATGTTTTCCAAAACGGAAACAAACTGTTCTTTTATACAAGTCAGAGACAGACAAGACATGAAAGCCACGAGAAAAAATCATTAAACAAAACTCCAAAGTGAACAGCTGGGACAAAATTTATCCTGCTGGCCCTACAGCCTAGGAAATAATTTTCTCTCCCCTGAAGTGGTAGAGATAAATGATCTAACTGAAGTTACAGGAAAAAAGTCCATTTAAATCAACGTTTCACGTTACTCAAAATAAAGAAAAAGGAAGAACAATAGAAGATATCTCATGTTCAGTTGAAGGAATACCAGCTGAGTCACACTTTTCATTTGATGATCACCCCTGCTGTGTTTAAGCTGAAGTAAACCAATGTTTATGTGGCACAACAGAGCTAAAATTACTTGTCTTTCTAGATGCTCACTGATTCCAGACCAATACTTGCCTACTGACTCCTATGTCTTCACAATGACGGATGGCAAAGATTAAAGAAAAGGTATCATACTTCTATGAGTATGTGTTACAGGAAAGTGGTGCTTTACAGTGTAGGGAGTGAATGAAATGCAGGGGCAGCACCTCAAGATTGCAAGAAGTCTTTACATTTGAGATGTGATCTCACAATCTGCTGAAGGATATGTGACATTTGGGTGTGATTTTATAGAACTTACTTCTCTATTTAACAGATCAACTTGAGAATTTCATAAACCTATAAACAGAAATAGTTTTCAAAGGTCTTAGGACACTACAGGAAACCTGTATTGCTCAATTGACAAAGTAACACCAGAAGAAATATAAAAACTTTATGGCTTTCTTTAGCAACAAAACCCACATTTGATGCAGCATTATACAATGACCCTATTTAACTAGTAAAATCACTGGCTATTATTCAAGTATTGAAAATATGTATCAGGGATTAGATGATGCTTCCCCCCACCCCCATTTTAATGGAGAACACCATTCCTCTAATGCAAGTTACCTTTCAGACTGTTCTGAACTTCTAACGCGATGTCGAGGGCATTAAACGGCAAAACTGGAGCAGTGGCAATTTGCAAAGTCACTTGTCCTGTTAGCTGAAAAATACAAAAAGACCCAAAATCCAGTCAAATTATTTCCAGAAGATTTAATAGACAGCACTTCTTTTGGAATAGCACATGTTTTCATTCATTGGATTTTCAGGGAAATGTGATTAAAACCCCATAAGTACATATTTATGAAAAGGAATATGACGAGGGCCATTGCCTTTCTATACAACATTACAAAATGTTAAGAAAATACGATTTATGACCACACACAAGAATTCTGTGCAGTGTGTCTTTTGTGGACCTAGGATACTGCAGGAGTCTCTGAAGGACCTTAGTTATGCTTTGTTGTCAAATAAAGTATCTCAATCGTCTAAACACGGAATGAAGTTTACAGCTTTACTTAGTTCTCTGGTCTTAGCTATGAGATTTTGAGAGTTTTCACAACTAAAATAAAGAATCACAGACATGAATGATCAGAAGATCAAGCCTAGGGCTAAATGCAAGCTGACCTGAAAACCCACTGCCTTTTGAAGTGTTATGTGACAACTTGATGCACGCAGATGTACAACACCCAGACTGGATAGAACACTTCTTTCTCTCAGTAACTTAGGGAAGGAAATTCCCCAAAGAGAACTCTCAGGCCACTCCAGACTAGATGTCAGCACCTGTCACAAAAACTCAATGGCATGAATGCTTCTTTTTGAACAGTTCACAGATAAGGCAGGGGCTGAGTGGCCTGAGAGCTTTTTTCTGCTTACAGAAGGTCAGTTCTGCAGCTCGAGGCTTAGACATGCTACAGGGGCTGTGTATAGAAATACATCTTTCTGCTGAACTACACCTAGCTGTGATTAAACAGAGGATTTCAGTCTCCAGGCTGCCAAGTCCATCGCTGTTCATGGGAGCTATAAAAACACACTGACAAAAACATGCAGGGAACTTTCATTCATCTTCTTCATATCTTGATATTGCAAAAAGGGAAAAAATACCTGTAAGGTTGTGCTCTAAAATGGAATGATGGCTGCAGGTGATGGTGACCGTGTTGATAAAAATGTGGACTGAACAGAATCGTATTGTACAATTCTACCCAAGGCATTGGGGGAGCAAGAATAATATCTGTCCTTCAAAAGCAATATGATAGTTTCTGTGCCAAAAGTAGCATTTTAATTTTACGATAGCAAGTAGAGGGAAAAGACAACAAGCCTTAGTAATATTAAAAACAATAGTACAGCAAATGAAAAGGAAAACCATCTCCCAGGAAAGCGGATGAAAGCAGGGCAATATCAGAAATACAAGTTTCCTGGAGAAAGATTAATAGAACCTCACAACGTTTCCCAGAAAGCACTGATGACCTGGCCCCAGACTGGTTTGGGTACAGGGACTGAGGGAACATGCTGTATATGAGACTGCAGCCCACACCTGAGCACAGAAGTGCTGTGAAACTATTGAGATTTACCCCTAGAGAAAACAGCATCACAGAAGGCATGAAGAAGAAAAAACCAACCAAACAAACAAAAAAACTACCATATATACAGAGAGAAGATATAGGGAGGAATAATGTTATGTCAGGCCATTATCAGGAAAAATGAAGAACTAAGAGTGAACTTAAAGATGACAAATACTGTGTCTGGACAGCTGTGTTAAAGTATTACACAGTAACTTGTCATGAAAAAACTTTCCAATTACTCAGGCCATCAGTGCTCAAAGGCCATTTCATTATCCACCAGCGATTATACACAAAAAGTGCCTGGAAAGCATTAAAAAACTCTCAGACATCAGAGAGGTATTATGGAAAGACAAAAACTGAAACTGTTACAGCAAACTAAAACCTGTACAAGACTGTACCCAAAACAGGTCCATATTATTCTGCCCTAAAGAACTACTAAAAATCAGGTTCTCAACGTCCAAGTGCCACACAAAATCCTTCCATGTCCTGCATGGAACTCTTTCAAGATACACTGCCCAGAACATCAGCACCCTGTGAGTTGCTACATATAAGCAACTGTGGCAAAGAAACAACATCCTAATAAAAAGCAGGTATTCTACATGGACCCCAAACCCACTGACCCCCAGGATAGGCATATATCACACAAAACACTTAAATTCTTCCTTAACAACCCATTTCTGCCAAAAGTTTCTCTAAACGGTAATACAAATACATTTTCATAGGTATTTTAGGAAGGGACATCAACAGTTCTATGTTGTTGCTGATACTTTACAATCTGTTGCTACAGTGTTTAAGAACACAGAAGCAAGGAAAAAATGCTTCTTATCTGAAGCAGAGAGCAGCATTTAAACAGGACAATACCCTAGTAAGCAACTTTTCATCATTATCTCCTGCAGAATCTGGCTTCATTTTTATAAGTTCTTGCCTTATTTCTATTTCTTCCAAGCAATTTTAGGNGCAAGGAAAAAATGCTTCTTATCTGAAGCAGAGAACAGCATTTAAACAGGACAATACCCTAGTAAGCAACTTTCCTTTTCATCATTATCTCCTGCAGAATCTGGCTTCATTTTTGTAAGTTCTTGCCTTATTTCTATTTCTTCCAAGCAATTTTAGCTTGCTTTCGACTATAGAAGACCCTGTTTTCTTTTTCCTATTTAAATAAAGTGATACCATCCAGATCTTATGACTGACTGAAGAACTTTTAGAAATTTTATAGTCTCTGTCTAACACTGCAGACATCTGCGTGTTAGCAAACAGGTAGCAGTGGTGTTTATTAAATCACGTACTTTGTGGGCTAATCTGGAAGAAATCAATCATGTGAAGGAAAGCTCAGAGCATTGATTTGAACAAAGTAATAATGCTGCAGAAGCATATATCAAACCCACATAAAGCAGCAAGACAGAAAAGGCTACTGATTTCTTATTTATAGTCTTATTTTTGTATATACCATTCCCCTGAGTGCAACACTGAATATACACGGAAAATAAAGCCAAGCTTCAGCCCCCTTTTCCCAGGTGAAAAATGCATCAGACTGACTACTGAATTATTAAATAGAAGAATAATTTAGCAAAGAGTAAAGACAACAATTTTCTCATGAAGTGAAAAGCTAAAGCAGCATGATTGATTCTATTCCCATCCTGAAGTGGTTAAAACACTAATGACAACTTCTCAAATAGCATAAACACACACAATACACACAATAATTGATGTAGCATTTACACAGTTTTCAAGTCTAAGAAAAGATCTTAGAGTTCAAATGCTAATTCATCCCAAAATTATTTTCTTATTTATAAAGAAAAAATAATGAATACCTCTTCCACTGCACTTGGCTGTGGGAAAGGTATTATCTGGTAAATGAAAATATATTTGGTGAAATTCCAATTAGTTTAAAAATAATTAATGATATAAAATAATAATATAAATAATTGTATAATAATGATAAAATAATAATATAAAACATAAACATAATTGTAGAATT
>WEKY01038435.1:0-10543 GCA_013390045.1 Picathartes gymnocephalus
CTCTCCTCTCCTCTCCTTTCCTCGGAGGTAATTCCTGTTATTTATTGCCTGATGAAGCTGAAGGGCCAGGATCCTGTTTGTTAGTGGTCTGCTATGTAATAAAGGTCCCTCTGCATATTCCTTTATTTGGCACAGTCCTCTCTTCCCTTTGTACTCCTCTGTGACCCAAGGGCAATTCTCTCTGCAACACCCTGGTGCCTGTAAAAGGGCTTTCCCAGGACTGTGATTCTCATGTCTATCTCTTTCAGATGAAGAAGAGGGTATGGGGTTTCTTGCAGCTCTGTGTGACTGCCAAAGGTGATGGGCTGCCTTGGCATGGTCTGAGCAGCTCACTAAGGGTGTGACACTAGAGAGAAAGTTGTGTGTCATGGGACATACCCTAGGAGTATCTGTAGGAGTAAGACTGAAAGCAGGCACGTGATTGTCCCCAGCAGGTTTAGAATGGATACCTAAGGATGAGGCTATAAAAGGCAAGTGGACACTTTTCTGGGAAAATTTTCTTGACTCCCAACAATTTTCTGTCTAGCTTCCTCCCCAGCTGGGAGGGAGGAGAATCACCTTGTACTTAATACCTGTCAATAGATTATTCCTTTTTCCCAGGCTCTCACAGGTTTCACAAGTTTTGTTAAATTGTTTAGTTGCCTTTTAAAATATTTAATATCCACAGCAGTCAGTTGTGAGAAGCACAACTGAACCCTGTGTGTGAATTATGTCTTTTCATTTGTTTGGAATCTGCCATCTGCATTAGTTTAACAAAATGCTCCCTAATTCTTTGCATATGAGGGTACAAATGTAGAAAACTTCCTTGTTTTCTGCAAACATCTCAAGATTTGAAGCACGTGTATTTGATATATGTATACATTGCATACATGCGTGTCTGATGGATATGTGATGTCATATTCTCCCTCAGTCCCTGTTTTCCATAGAAGCATGGTTTGGCTTGGAAGGGGCCTTACAGATCATCTAGTTCCACCCCGCCCCTGCCATGGGCAGGGACACCTTTGATTACACCAGGTTCTCACAGTCCCATCCAACCTGACCTTGAACACTTCCAGTAATGGGGCATGCACAGCTTCTCTGGGCAACCTGTGCCAGTGCCTCACCACCCTCACAGTCAAGAATTTCTTCCTCAAGTTTAATCCAAATCTACTCTCTCTCAGTTTACAGCCATTCCTCCTTGTTGCATCACTGCATGCAAAAAGCCTTGTTAAAAGCCTCTCCAGCTTTCTTCTAGCCCCTCTTTAGATAGAAGGTTGCTCCAAGGTTTCCCTGGAGCTTTCTTTTCTCCAAGCTGAACATCCCCAAGTCTCTCGAGAGAGGTGTTCCATCCCTCTAATGGTCTTCATGGTCTTCTTCCAGACTTCCTCCAAGAGGTCCCTGTTCTTCTTGTGCTGTGGATGCAGCACTACAGGAGGGATCTCACGAGAGCAGACTAGAGGGGCAGAATCACCTCCCTCGAGCTGCTGGTCACACTGCTTTGGGTGGGGCCCGGGACACAGTTGATTTGCTGGGCTGCAAGTGCACACTGTCACCTCATGTTGAGATCCTCACCAACCAACATCCCCAAGTCCTTCTCCTCGGGGCTGATTTCAATCCATCCTCCACCCAGCCTGTCTTTGTGCTAGGGATTGCCCCACCCCAGGTGCAGGACCTTGCACCTGGCTTTGTTGAGTTTCATGAAGTCCACACAAGCTCACCTCTCAAGCCTGCCCAGGTTCCCTCCAGCGTGTCAACCTCACCACACACAGCTCAGTGTCATCAGCAAACTTGCTGAAGGAGCACTCAATCCCACTGTCCATGCCAACATGTTAAACAATGCTGCTCCCAATACCAATCCCTGAGGAATGGCACTCATTAGTGGTCTCCACCTGGACACTGAGCCATTGACCACAACTCTTTGAGTGCAACCATCCAGACAGTTCCTTACCCACAGAGCGGTCCATCTGTCAAATCCATGTCTCTCTAGTTTACATACAAGAATGCCATGTGGGACAGTGTCAAATATTCTTTCACAAGTCTAAGTGGTTTCTGGACCAAAGTGTTCTTGTATCTTTGACTATTGCCTGTATGGAAATTGCTTCAATTTTTTGTCTTTGTCTCAGTCCTTCACTCTACCCTTTCCAAGTCTGCTATGTACTTTCTGAAATGGTAGGGCTAAAATATGCCACAGTATTCAACACGTAGCTCCACCATCATCCTGTCTTGCTTGTGCTAAACATACTTTGCATAAGCCTGAAGACATGGGGTTCCAGGGCTACAAGATATTCATGCAGCAGTGTGCCATATGCTGCACAGCTTTGTGTGGTCTTTTTTGGTTCTACCTCTCTGTTGGACGTGCCTGTGTGAGGGCAGATGTGACCAGAAAGCACAAAAAAAGAAAACAGTGCTTGCAAACTTTTCTACTTGGTGTAGTAATGGAAATGCTCGCTTACTCCCTGGCTGAGGAATCTCCAGAGACTGAGTAAGTAGGTCATTGCCAGGGAATGAGCCCTGGAAGATGCTGAGGGCATCGTAACAGGAAAGTAGAGCACAGCCAGGGACACCTTCTTGCTCTGAACAAGCACAATTGATGTCATCATCAGTCTGTAAACCACTGTGGGTTTGGCTCCTTTATGTCCATTTAATCTATTGTCTAAACCAGAGGAGAACTGTGCTTAGAAGTAGATAAAATGGTTTAATCCTCTCCACTGATAGTGGAGCCAAATTCTCATCTGTCCCTTGGTGAAATATGGTGCCCATTGATGTGTCCCACTATGGAACAACTTCCTTAGTCTTTCAGCTAGTTAGAAGAGCAGGCTGTGTTTGCTTTCCTTTTGAAAAAGGCAGGATAAGGGAGAGAAAGCACCTCATGCCCATTCACAAGGCTGCCAAAGCATCTTGCTAGTCTAGATTTTGCTTAATAAAACATACATTATTGTGCTCTACAGCTCTGGCCTTGGAGGTGGGAACCTGAGCCACTGTGCCTTGATCCCATTAAATCTCCATTTCAATAAATTCTTGCAGTAATAACACAAATTAGGCACACCATCTTTCCTGCAAAGGATAACATTATCTGGAGAAAAAGATTAGCAATTGAAAGTCAAGAATGAGCTTTGTAATGAATCAGTTGAAACTATTCAAAGAAGTTGCAAGAATTATCGTTCCAGATTAGGTCTATGGCAAGTAGTTGTGAACACTAGGATTGTTAATGGCTATTGGACCTATGCAGCAAGTGGCCTGTGCATGCAGAAGAGAACATGCCCTTCACATTTCCTAGTTATGCAAAGGAAGTATTTTATGGAAAACTTCATCTACTCAAGACTTTATTTGGTAGAGTATTTCAGATCACTTATCAGAGCTCATTTGGCAGAAAATCTGCAGTTTCAGATACTGAAAGAAAAAAGCTCCTGGCTGGTGCTATTAGTATTGATTCTGCTGGTGTGTTTGCTTGAAGAGAAAGCCTTGAATCACAGGAACAGATGGTGCAAGCTCTTCACCAGTTCAGATGGGTCCTAGGCCTGACTCTAGGTCAGGTGAACCAGCTCTTTTCTATTTCTTTGTTTCTTAAACGTAAAATGGGACCAACAAATTTCTGTGCAGGAAAGAGTCGGTGCTGTTGCTCATACCAGCAGGAAACGCCTGTTTTCTTGTCAGTTAAATCCACCCAGCTGAGGCCGTCCTTGGGTGATTCTCACAGAGCTTCTATGGCACGCAGATAGCTGAGGTGGAAAATCTCTCTCAACCCTGGGGTCTCTGCTTGCTGGCCAGTCATGCAAAGGCACAGCAGACACATCTTCAGGTGTTGGAAACAGGCCTCTCCATTCTTCTGTCACTGCAAAGAGTGGGGGTTTGTGTGCATGCAGCTGCAATTGCACTCTGCTAGCCCAAAATAATATGGTACTTCTTTTTTCTATCACATGTTCCCTAGACATTTGTATTTCCATAAAATACAGTTTGTTTTCTCTCACTAACACAGACCTTGAAAGACAAAGCAGTAAGTAGGAATAAGTAATTGGGAGCTGCACTTTATTTTTCACTTCAGATGACACCTGCAGACCCTGCCCTTCCTGGGTAAGAGGCAGGAAGTCTTCAGAACCCAGCACACCAGCTACACACTCATCTGTTCTGCACACTATTAGTATGGTTTCCTAAAAACACATTTTATGGTTGTTTAGTGGGGAGACATGGGGAGGGTCTGGCTGTAAGCTGCAAGCAGCAGCCATGAGATGAGTTTGCCTGCAGTATTAAGGTTTGTGATGGTATTCTTAGCAGTCTTGCAACCTCACCTCTAGGTTACGAAAGGTTTTGCACAGTAACTTGTCATAGGAGCTGGCTTCAGATGTGCTGATATTCACACAGATAGTATACCACATGTAAAAGCAGGTCCTTCACCAGACGCACTTCTTTTGTAACCACCTCATCTCTGCTGCTTTTCCCAAGCATGGGTTTGGCCTCTCAAAGCAGTTTTGTTTCAGTACCATGCTGTTCTCTGACTAGACCTTGTAATTTAGCAGCATCAAACATCTGATGCCTGAATGGGGCCATTTTCTAATTTTCTGTTATTGCTGCATCTTCTTTTGTTCCTAACAGCAGCAAAGGTGCTTCCCCTGTGTATTTCCCCTAACAGAAGTGGCTTATTTGTAGTCTCAAGAGATACAGACCCCCAACAATGCATGGCAATGCATCTTTTAAGTGTCCCATATGATGCTTCCCACAATGTTCTCTGCAGGAATTTCTGTTTCTGCTCTGACCAGGACAGCAAAATTTGCTGCAGCAGGCCATTGCCATGCCCCTGTTGCCTAAAATGGTGAGGTGGCTGCTGGCAATTCGACGAGCAGGAGCACAGAACTACAGACCAGGATCTGCACTAGGCTTCCTCTCTTGTTATTTCACAAGGATACAAAGCAGAAATAAAATCTCAGGGGAGTGAGCCCAGTGCTATCAAAGCTGCGAGAGCACACACCACTTTGGCAGAAAATTTTGGATAGTACCATCTCTCTCAGGAGGCTCTTGTGTCAGGTGCAGGTGCCAGACCAGTCTGCAGTACGGAGGTTGCTCCCACAGTCCCTCCCAGCCCCACAGTTTGTGGTTTTTCAGGTTTGCTGGCAGCAAGGGAGGAAATGCTCTTGCTGCTCTGCCTGCTGCATCTCTGGAGCTTGCAGACTAGTCCTCAGACATAAAAAAAGTGTGTGCGCTCCAGACAACACGTTAGGATCTTGGTCCTCCAAAACTGGGTGAAGGATCACCCCAGGGCCTCAGCAGCTGCTCCTGCTCAAGCAAGGGCTGTGCTTCAGCTCCTAATAGTTTTCTCTCTTAGCAACATAGGCGTTTTTCAGAGACATGCCAATGGGAGTTCATGGTGGCAGGAAGAGAGCTTGTCTTTCCAGTAGCTGCCCTCTGTGAGACGAAACTGCTCTTGTCAAGCAGGGAAGGGTGGAAAGTGTGGCACAGGCCATTTAGGGAACCAACAACATCTGCTCCTGAGCTCCTAGGGTGCAATGTCAGGAAGGGAAGGAGGAGGAGTGGACAGAACTCAAGGTCTATTATACTGACTGTCCCAGTCATACTGAGGAAATCTGGCCCTTTTGTGATAAGTGGTGACTTTAATCTGCCCTGGCTCTGATAGTGTGAGCACTGTGGGGTCTGGGACAAAATGAATCTTCAAGCTGGACTGCCTCATGGCAGCAGTAAGAGACAGTGTCACAAATCAGAGGCAATAAAGGGTGCTTTCAACAAAACTGCTGATGTGAGGGATGGGCTGAGGTCTTCTTCTCTCTGAGCTGGGAGGGAACACCTGCAGCTGATGGGATGGAAGAAAGGGAGGAGGTAGGTCATTTGACTAACATGGTGTCTTGTACTGGGCAGGTTGCTTCCACGGGGGTACTATTTGCCATGATCACTAGGCTTTACCATAATCTTGCTGTAGGAATGAATGAGTATGTTTATGCTAAGATGCTTAGCATATTCTAGCAGCTCTTTATAAAGATCATTATCTATAATTAGGTAAGTGTGTTTAACTGTTATTGCTCTTGTGCTAAAAATTGCTGCAAATGGAGCTGAGGAGGGAGAGGATTCTAATTTAGACATCAGATAATTGGACCTAATTTGCTTAAGAGAACTACTAGTTGTGGCCGCTTGAAACAGTAAGTCTTAAGCTCAGAAATAAAATGCTTTTCTAAAAGTATTTAGAACCGCTGTTCATATTTGTGTCAATATTTCCACTAGAGATGTGGTTTTGCTACTGAAACTTAGCATATGAAAATATCAGTCAGTGCACCAGTGAACAGGATGGTCCTGATTTTGCCTTTTCTCACAGATGCCTGAAATGAGAAACAGGCTGCAATTTCCTAAACTTTAGTCAGTTCTGCTGAGCTATGCTGCAGTTCATTGGTCCTGTTCACACTGGTTAGATTCCCAGGCAAGGTTTAGTGGTACACATGCTGCTCCCACAGTCACAGGTGTGGTAGTGATGGATTCAGATGTAGCTAATAAAGGTACCTGTGAAGCTAATGCTGTTCCCTAAAGGCTGAGCTTCACCCCTTTACACAAGCCTGGCCCTAGGTCTAGGTTTCACCATCAGTTTTGTGAAAGACTGTGCTGTGTTTGCATGCTTTTGGAAAGGAATTGCTACCTGAAAGCAACCACCCCCCCGTCATCTGCTGCACGGCACTGGTACCCAGTTGCCCTTACATTTCCCGAGCCTGCTCTAGGACCAGCACTGTTCCTGTGTGGGGTGACTGCTGTAAGTGCAGAGTGCTTGTGTTACAATGTGTGCGATGGGGAGTACTCAGATCTACATGGACTGTGAGCTTCAATGCAGCCCACATTTACTGTAGACATCTCCAGAGAGTCAACTTTACCCTTACTTTCTCTCTATCCCAGCTCTATTCAATGCCTTTTGGAGGATCCTGATATACTTTTCACTTCCAGAAAGAGTGGATGGACCCAGCTCCACGATTTTGAAGCAATTATTTTTAAATACCTTTATTGCATTCCCACTTTAGTCACTGAAAATTTAACTGTTCTTTTTATGTTGTTTTACTCTTGCAAGTCTGGAGATGGAAATTGACTGCTTATCTTAGATGATATGTGAAATAAATAAATAAAAAAAATAGCTATGCTGCTTATACAGAGCTACCACTGCGCAGTATTTGGGCCTCAGTGTTATCCTCTGAGTGTAAGGACTAAATAGTTGTACAGTTTCTTGGGTGTCTTTGTTGGAGCCTAGGTGCTGGAGTATGTGGGCAGTAGAGGCTGATGGCTTCATGGGCAGGCCAGCAGTAGACGCCAGTGACCACCAGAGATAGGGGCCTGCTGCAGACTGAATCCTCTGCAAGATTTGTGGCAAGGGCATGCTTCCATGTGAGATTATTTCAAGGAAGAGACCTATAACGACCCAAACTCTGTCACTGAAAAAGCAGGCAAGGCATGGCATGAAAGCTGTGGAGGTTGGAGAACAGTACTTCATGTGTGCCTTTCCCACCATCACCGCAATTATCCATGAGGCCTTGAACCTAAAAGTACTTCAACAAAGTTCTCTTGGTGTCTTGACAATTATGGCTACTGAATCCAGAAAATCAAATGGTAAGCATGCACACAGGGTGGGTGCTGCACTGGCTCCAGTCATTGGGGCAGATGGCTCCAGTCACACCTTAAGTGTGTGCTCAGACCACGTCTTGGTGAAGGCTACTTGTCCAACAGGCAGGAAGAATGAAACACTGACAGTCAAAAGGTTCCTCCATCAGGTTCAAATTCTTCTCTTTGATAGCAAGGTGAGCTTTTATATGTGGAGAATCATGGTCTGAAGCTTTCTTAATCTTGGTTTTTGAATACTGTACAAATGGGTTATGAGGAGGATCTGATCCTCAATCTCTTGCACCTCAGATGAAAGCCATGTTGAGCAGATTATGAAGCCAATTACCAATTTACATGGACAAGGGAAGAAAAAATGAAATAGCTCTAGCTAGAAGCCCACCCCAGAATATCTGAAAGCTTAAGAGGAGATGAATCAGGTGGAACAATCTCCAGATTCCTACTTAGTCACCAGGTAAGTAACCATGGAGTTTTATGTGCAAATACAGTTTTTAAAATACTGTCTTCTGAGAAAATGATACAAAAATCTTATGAAAATGTATTCTGCATGTATGTTTTTGCTGCCTCTTTCCCCCATCCAAGCCACCAATAAATTTTAAATCCTTCAATTTCAATCAAATTAGGAAAATAGAAAGAAATCTCAAAGATGCCAGATTTCTCCAATGGTCCTTTACACTGTATTGCCTGGAGACCACGTGTGACTCCTAGAGCCATTTGTTTGCTCCACAAAGACAGGCTGATAGGCTTAGTGGAAGTCATGAGAAAGCAACTGGGCAGCTGGAGTGTGGGAACGCTATGTGGCCAGGAGACACATGCTGCTGATCCATTCAGCCTTTTAGGCTATGTCTGTACTGCTGTTACTGTGCTGATGTTTTATTTTGTTGAATTCCACAAAAGAGATCCTGGGTGTGAAGAAATATAAATGCAGTGTGGGTGCAGGAGGACCAAGATGCAGAGTAAACATGGAAGTAGAGCTATGATATAATGAAAGCAACCCTTATATACTTTAGGCACCATCTCTTTCCTTTGTGTCTTTGCTAGCTTAAGTGAATCCCAACCTGGCTGGTTTCCAGGATCTCTTTCTTTAGATAATCCACGCTCCCTGAAAATTGCATGCACTTGGGGATGAGGATTCCACCATGGAGTGGGTTGCTGTGGGGTAAGACATAACAAAAATAAGAATTGAGTACCTTTAAGGACTTTGTCTGAAATGAATGGTGGATGGAAAACTGTAAACACAAGCATTTCATCTAGAAAAATGCTGCACACTCTTTCTTTTTTGCAGCAATGATTTTGTTATGAGTCTTAACACCCTAACTAAGTGTGACTGTGGCAGGGATTGCTTCATCAGCCAGCCTGAGCTGTTGCAACCTAACAGAGAAATGACTGAAGAACAAGATGACTGTCTACTCTAGAACCACTGTGTGTTACCATCATCTGTGGAGAAGAGAGATACATCTGAGTATCCTTCTGCAATAGTCATTGTTGGCTTATTGACTTGATTATTCTCCTTGGATATGTATTCACTCAACAGATCACAGCAACCCCAAAGAGATTAATTACATGTATTTTTAAATTCCCTAAGTGCACATTTGCATAACTAGCATTTTTAAATATTCATAAATACATATTTGCTTGATAGATTGTAGCGGCATCATTTGCAGCTTCAAAAGGGACCTTCATTTAATCAAACCAGAAATGTTAATCATTTCTTGAGGCTCAGACATATGATCAGCATATTGTAGCACAATAAATATATTGAGTATCAGCTGGGGCACAGTGACTGAGTGCATGCTCCTGCCCTTTGGCACACGGGAGGAAATCTGAACAGCTTAGGCCCCTGTTACTGTGGTTTAGACAGGCTCTCTTTGCATTTGCTACAGACAGAAGGCAGACTCATAGATAACTGCCATGGATCAGCTCATTTGGGTTAAGTGGATCCTGCATCCCTGCTAGCTCCTGTTTCCCAGTGGCAAAAGCCGGGCAGGCGGGCCGCTGTGGATATTCCCAGAAAGGCTCTGTGTCCGCATGGCACTCCATGCCCTCGGCCCCACACGGTATATCCGTAGTGCTAAAGAGAAAAGGCCAGGAAAGAACTGTGGGCGCCGGAGCCATGACTGACTCTTCAGCTTGACTCATGCTGTGTCTCTCTTTTGAAACCTTTCAGTGAGCTGGGTCTGAGACAGAGTCCCAGCAGAGTCCTGGGAACAGCTCCTGTTGTTCCCCCAGGCGGGCAGCAGGTGCGCACGCCTGTACCCTGCCCAGTCACTCTGTGCTCTCAGAGGGCTGTGTGTCCTCAGCTCTGCCCACACACCACTTGTCACCCCAGGAGTAGGCAGCATGGGTCCTCTCATAGTGCCATAACACTGTACCTTGGGCTAGAGCCAAATCCTCATTACTTTGGACATTTTCATTTAAGAAATGCATGAAAATTAGTAATACTCAATCACTGGAGCAGGCTCTCCAGGGAAGTCATCATGGCACCAAGCCTGTCAAGAGTTCAAGGACCATCTGGAAAATGCTTTTAGTCATATGGTTTAGCTTTAGGTAGTCTTGTGAGGATCAAGAAGTTGGATACTTATGGGTCCTTTCCAAGTGAAAATATTCTATGATCCAATGAGTCTGAAACTATTACAGGGGACCACAGTGGAAGAGATCCAGGGCAATGTAGTGTAAAATAGAGATAGAGCCCCTCTGCCATCGAGGGCTGGTCCCAAAGCATTGTGAATGTGGGCTGGTCAGTACATCCCACACCTGCAGTGTACAGGCAGAGCTGCTGAAGCCAACGGCAGCTTGTATGTCAAACACTGAACTGCAGCTCCTCATTCCCCATTCAGTCTGGCTGGATGCTTATTTAGTTCTGCTTGCAGGGAAATAGTCCTGATCACCTTCAGCTGAAGAGAAAGAGGAGTGTAATTTTTATTCACCAGAGCAGATCACGATCAGGTGTTACAACAAGAGGGGCTTACCC